>JABUQX010041478.1:0-42200 GCA_015478945.1 Trachelipus rathkii | reverse complement strand
GTGGATATAAAATAATTAATAATAAATATTAATATATATTATAATATATATATATATATATTATTATATATATTAATATATATTATATATATATATATATATATAAATATATATATATATATAACGTGAGTTAATATATAATATATATTAATATATATATATATATATAATATATATATATAATATATATATATATATATTAATATAATATTATATATATTATCATATATATATATATATATATATATTAATATATATATATATATAAGTATATATAATATATAAGTTATAATATATAATATTATATATATATATAATATATATTGTATATATATATAATATACTTTATATAATATAATATAATATATCTAATATAATATTAATATATATATAATATATATATAATTATATATGAGGGATACTTTTATAGATATGTATAAAATTTATTTAACGTAGAAAACACATATTTTTAATAATATTATAATTATATATATATATAATATATATTAGTATATATATATATATATATATAATATATATATATATATTAATATATACAGTTATATATATATTATATATATATATATATTAATATATATATATATATATTAATATATATTATTAATATAGTTATATATATATAATATATATATAATATATATATATTAATATATATTAATTAATATATTAATATAATATAATTAATTAATATATAATATATATATTATACTAAATATATATTAAATATTAATATCTGAGAATTAATAGGAAGCTCTCTGTGGCAGGGTGTTTTAGTGATATACTCTCCTTGTTCGCGTTTATTGATGGGCCTTCCTGTAAATGGAATCAAATAGTATGTACGATGATAGTGAAGCCGTGTGAAAGAATAAATTGGAGTTGAAAGTGACTTGGTTATAATATTGGATAGAGGGGATTGAGGAGGCGGAGGATGGGGTAATATCCCCTTGGTTATTATTTTGTAAACTTGAGGGTGGAGTTATATAATATGTGTAATTAGAGTAGTGGTGGGAAGAAGAAAGTGTTAAGAATGATAAGGATTAGTAAACTATTTATCGTATGCCAATGATTGATTTTGTGTGGCGAATTTGAAGAGAGTTTGAGGGGATTGGTAGGGTGGTGTAAAATCGCAGTGGGATTTGAGAAGAGGATAAATACGAAATATAGTAGAGAGACAGGTTTATATGGTAGGTAGCCTGAGTGGGTAAGTCTGCGGTTGTGAAGCTATGCAGATGCAATACAAATTGTGTACACATTAAGTAGCTAGATGTTTAAATATTTAGGATAATATGTTGGAGTAAAAGGGGAGACAAAAATATGATAGCAGAGAAAATACGGGAAACGGTTATGTAATAGGTTGATACAGGAGATGGTCTCGCATGCAAAATTATTATCCTATGGAGTGGACATATATAAAGCGACTAGTCTTGGAATTTGACGAATATACTTTTTATTTGTAAATGTAAGTAATAGGTATAGTTTTCACTTCATTTTGTGTATAATGTATAAGCAGTTTTTACGAACTACCATACTATGGGTATGGCTAATATGGGAATAAAGAGATAAAAATCTAAGGTATCAATGTGTTCAGATTTAGGAGAAATCAATTCTTTGGTGTGTGACGATATTTTAGGTGACAGTAATTTTGTATCACAATATAGGAATGACGCATAGGCAGCTATCGTGGCTCGCTCGACGGTAAGGTGAGTAATTGAGGAGAATAAATTCGAGGCTTGTAAATATTGAGATGGTTTGACGCTCCCATAAGTGGATATAGTGGATAGGATAATTAGTAGAAAGTTGTTGTTAAGCGTGTATATATTGTGATGATTGGTGTGCAAGGTGTGGTTAGTGATGATATTTTTTAGCTGGGAGACTCCAAAAGATAAGTAGAGAGTAGTGTCAGCTAAGAGTAATCTGGCTCAGAATAGGGAAATGCGAGCTCTTAGGCCCGAGTTGTAAAAAGAATGTGTGAATTAATAATGAACTAATATAATAAGGCGGGATTGTAGGTGTGATGTAGGGAGCTATAATGGTTTAGTGAGGCCGCCTGATTCACAGGGATGAACCCTTACACTATTATTGAGATATCTACAATGAGAGTTCGTTTCAGCAGTTCTCGTGAAGCTCCCGTGAGGTGGTAGTATTTTTTTCAGACTGCGGCGAGTTTTCACTAATAAGGTGGATGAGAGGAAAAATTGTTCTCTATCAATAATCCCATCCTAGTTAGGAAAGATAATTACATGCGTTCAAGATAGGTACACCTAAGAGTTATCTATAGATTTTGTCATGAATTCAGTATTTTTACATACTTGTAACATTTGATAAAGAAATCCGAATCCTTCTTCCCCAATAATATTCTTAGCTGGAATTCGTACATCTTCAAAAAATATCTGGGCTGTGTCTGATGAATACATTCCAATTTTCTCAATACTCTTAGCAACGTGAACACCTATAATTCAAGTAATTATAAAAAAACTTTTAAATGCCCTTACAATAATATTATAAGATTAACCTGGATAATAGTATATTATAGATATATATATATATATATATATTATATATATATAATATATATATATATTATAATATAATATAATATATATATATTATATATATATATATTATATATATTATTAATATTATATCTATGTTATATATTATATATAATATGCATAGGATAGTTGACTGCGTCGGTTTCTCTCATATGCATAGAGGAGCATGGTTATCAATCCTCTCACTCGTTAAGTTCAGTCTGGAGTTTTATCTTCCTTATAGGGGTAATGAAATTTAAAACTCGGTCATGCAAACACTTGGTGACGACTCAGGTTGGAATAGCCTAGACTTAATAAGTTTAGAATTTTATCCTGTAGTCCCCGTTAGTTACTACTCTCATTGAGAAGGTAGGAATTAAAGCACGCTAATATATATAATATATAATATATATATATCTATATGTCAGTATTTATACTATTATATATATATATATATATATATATATATATTATATGTTAATTAAATATTAATATATATATTATATTAATAATTATTATATATTATATATATATATATATAATATATATATATTTATATATTAATATTATAATAAATATATATATATACATATATATATACTCATTGTAGTTATTTAATTATATTGAGTGAGTATGGTAGTTGGAGACATGTAATTGTTCTTAGTAATAATATAAGTAAGTATATGAGATCTATAAAAAGTTCAATGTGTGTATTCACAGAATGGACATAATCTTATTAGGTGAGCATGCTAGGTGTTAGAGAAGAATTAATAAAATGAGGAATAATGTATAGATAGAGATGTGTGGTGTGGTAGAAATATAGGGGTAATGAGTAGAAAAATTGAAGTAGTTGAAGATGGTTTAGTATGTGGAATAAGGAATGAATGATAGTCGTATTGGTTAAAGCGGATGGTATATATATATGGAGAGTGTTGTTTGAGGAACTCGACGGTGAGGTCTGTGAAGGAAACCTAGAAGAGTGAGAAGTGCGATTGAGTATCGAGGTGTAAGAATGTCTGAAGTGAGAGAGAAATGTGAGTATATTGAGTAGAGGCGATAAGAAAGGTGGTAATAAACAGGTGTAGAATGGCGTGGAGGATTGTTATAGGTATATTGAGTTGGTGTGTGCCCACCTGTGCAAAAGGGGATGAACCTTAACTGTGAGACGATCTACAATAGTGAAGTAGGGTTACTCGCTGTCCCATGAAAGCTTTTAGGTATATGTAGGATTTCTGACTTAGCGATTGAAAGTTCTCGCTAACTTAATGTTAACTATATATGAGGGGGGAGGTAAGGCTGGGCTTTCTTTTCGACTATATAACTAAAAATAATCTAGTCTTTGGTTATTCGATGGTTTTAATCATTCATGATATATTATATATATATATCCACCTTACTTTATATAACTATATATTACCATTTATATATATATCTTGGGAAAATAAAGGAAGATAATAAAGAATGAAGAAAATAATATATATATATATATATATATATTAATATATTAATATATTATATTAATATATATATATATATATTAAATATATAATATATAAATAACTATATATATATATCTATATATATATATTATTAGTATATAATATATATATATATATATATATATATATATATATATATATATTAATATATATTAATATATATACACCCACCTTCTTTCCCAAAGACGGGAATATATATATATTATATATACGTATATGGTGAGGTACACGGTGCGTAAATAGCAAAAAACTGGAAACACAGAAAAGTATGTATGTGAAGACATATGACACTAAATTGTAAAAGTAAGCCACAAGCCCTTACCGTCCTCTTATATATATCTATACACTATATTAGTGAAGATCTCACGTCGTGAGTGAGAATAAGTTACTAGATAATATACCACCTTAGAGCTTACATAACGGACCATATATATACGACGGACCTCACATCATCTTTGGCATATCGGTCAGTGTAGGGTTCATCCTTGGCCGTCACAGGTGGGCATAACCATATAACCCCCTAACAAATATCACGCCCGCTATCTTCCTATTCATAATGCACGCTTATTATCTTTACCTCATATATACCTTACTGCAAACTCTCACTATTTACTTATCTCCTTACCAGACTATTCTTTACTTAGACTTATAATCGCCCTTTTCTTCGGTCTCCGTACAGCCGTATCGATTTCTCCAAACTCACACGACCACTATACATCCGCTTAAACCAACTCGAGTGATCATATAATAATCCTAGTAAGGGAAGAATCACTCAAGGAGTTTATTCTTTCCACATGATACACTCTATCATACCTCTATTCTATTCAACTAGAACTCTTCATATTTATTCTGTCTACATCATTTATCCCCTTATCTATACACCCCACACTAACTCCTCTAATTAATACGTTCATTATACTACATATACATAATTTACTCACTATAACTAACACGCCAATATAGATTGTGAGTCCATCTGAATCATATGATAACTTTAGATATCTATACATCTTATTCTCAGACCATAAGTCTCACTCTTACTATTTATATACATTAAACACAGGTTATAATACAAAATATACTCCTCTCAATGTAGATACACTAGCGCACATCAAAATTTAGTCTATTATTCAAACATTCCAACAACTATTTTTAAATTTGAGCAATCCAGCCTGACCTTCCTGCCATTTATATAACTTTCTATCTTAAAATACTGTTAGTCAATCATCCTCAGTTATCCCTTTCTATTCCATTACACATCATAATCCTACAATATTTAAACTGGCGCATGAGCTCATACTCACATGTACACATACACTGGTTCAGCTTCAATCATAACGCAGCGTCACTATCCGAGGAGCCTAATCGGCGCAACCCTCACGCGACCTCATAACGTGTATACTCTTGTATGCATAATTTACTTTTCATCTCGAGCACTCACTTTTGTATAACCACACGCAGCTGGCCCACATATGCTCCTTCGTCTGAGCGAATGAATACATAACTCTACAATCAAAACTTATCTCAAATTCACCACAACTAGATCAGAATATGAATAAATCATCCGCATATTACAATATTTTTCGACATAAACATACCTACTTTAATAAATATTCTACCTTACATCCCATATTCTCAATCATATTTGACTAAAACGCCTATTTCTGCCACAACAGTATGTTGCTCAGATTTTACCCCCATCTCTAATTCTTTCATAACCCATCCATATACAAATTGAATACCACACGGAACGAATATAAATCACATCAACTTGCCTCACTCCGCGTCTCAGAGTCAAAATCCATAGTTACATATATACACACATGGCTTTATGTGCTCTCTACCACACGCCTCACTATCGCAATACATACTTTTGATTCCATTAGAAGCCTACACCAACACCATATATCATAGACTGATATCACTGCATAGAATGCGTCTATCCGCTAGCTGTATGGACTGTTTGGGACGGCAATATTGAAGCTCTTGCAGATAATTCCTTTGAAATACTAAATCATATATACATATATTTATATAAATTAATATATATAATATGATGCTGAATTCATCAGTTACGGTCATGTGTGTAGTTGGTTCCTTCTGTCTCACTCCTATCAACGTGCTATGATTATATATATATATTATTCACTACAAATATATATAAGTAGTATATATATATATAATATATATTATATTATATATTTATTATATATATATACACACTACTACAAAACTGTGGTGACATTTCACTTTACCGGGACTATCTCACTCTTCAAAATCTAATAAAGACCATAGAAACACTTTTCCATTTACTATTTATCCCAATTCCTTCGACTTGCACGACTTTCAAACGCCGTGTATCGATTCATGTCAGATTTATATTTGAAAATGCCCAGTGTGGCCGCTTTGTGAGCCATGGTGGGTCCTGTACACAGACTATATTTGAAAATGCAACTAGCTTTCCATAACTTTAATGAATTGTGTTTGGGGTCTTTGGTCTTTTACCTCTACAGGTTACATCCGTTGGTAACAACAATGGCACAATGTTCATATCACACCAAAAATCACATCATTTAACATATATCAAAAATAGAAAAAAATGACAAACCTGGAGTTTTCATTGGCAAGCAAATAAGGCTTTTGTTCTTATGAGGATGACCGTCGGATGTATTAGCAAGCAAGCACATCCAATCTGCTTGAACTCCATTTGTTATCCACATTTTTTGACCATTGATTATAAGATCATCACCAGATTTCTTTGCTGTAGTCTTTATAGCTGCAACATCTGTCGCTGCTTGAGCTCACTTACACCTAACAAATACCATCAAAATATCCAGCCAAGAGTAGTTCTTAAGAGACAACACAGAAAGTAACATTTCTTTGTGTTTTGATGGTGTGTATATAGCCAAAAGCACACACTATTTATAATTATAAACTATAATCACATAATCACATAAGAATGATAAAATGAACAAAATAATAATCAATTTTGTGATAATGAAATAAAATAACAAAAAAACAAAAATAATAAATTTTATTATACTAAACATATGAAGAAAATCTCCAAAATTGTCTGTTGGGATATAAATATGTTATTACATTTATAAAAAAAAGATTATTTAATTTTTTATCCTATTTTCCAATTTCCTCATTTAAGTATTAAACATGTGTTGCCTTGAAAGGCTCCGGTGATGGATATGTGTAAAGCTTGGCTTTCAAAAGAATTCGCTCTGCAACAACAATATATACGTGAATATAAATAATAAGAACACAAGGCATAGATTCTGAAAAAGTATTTGGATTAAGGGATATATGAGCATACTATGCATTTTTGATCTCTCCAATATAACACTATTAAACACTATCAATACTATATTACGCCTAGTATACTTGTGTAATATTGCGTATTATACTATAGAGAACTTATAAAATTTCTTCTCTGTTGCTTATACAATAGTAATATATGAATATTGTCTTATCTATATATCTTTATACATGAAATGGCTAGCATTAACTACTGGATTCTTCTAATATAAAAACACATACTACTCATATATAGCTTATAGAAAGTTTATTGGTTATAAATAATATATGAATATTATTATGTAGAATGCACAAACCCGATAACCATAGGGTAATCAAGGGTATTTGGTATCCAATGATAAGAATCAGAGTTCGATTTTATATTGAAGAGAGTATAGGATATCGATAATCAAGAGTGTGGCAATTATCATTGTGTGTAGATAGCTTAGATAATCGGTATACGAGAGAGTAATTTAAGCGCATCCAGAGGCAAAATTTTGCCCGATATCCTTTACACACAGTGTGATAACAAATTATACACTATGTGTTGTAGTACTTTAAAATATAGAGAGATATTCAAATAGTTAATTTAAAACATTATAATATTTTATATAATAAACATTAACAAAATAATAATTATATATAATATAATAATAATTATATAATATAATAATATTCAATATTAAATAAATTCACTATATATATTATATAATATTATAATATAATTAATAATATATAATCATATATAATTATAATAATTAAATATATAATTATAATAATTATAATATTAATGAATTAATAATAATAATAATTATAAAATATATTATAATATATAATTATATTATTCCACATGTACCATAGATACTCTAGCGTCGCTTCTTTTCCTGCCAAAGTTGAAAGATATTTTATGTAGATTAATCAACACCAATTACTCACGGAAAAATTAAGGATAGGGTATATCAAGCACTACAATTGCTATCAAGTATGAAGTAGAATAATAAAGATTTCTTCAATTGAGACTCGAATTGCATTATCGTAGAAGGGATAAGCATTACCCTTTCTGGAAATTTAAATTTTCAAAATTTTTTTTTTCAAATATTTTGTGCAATAATATATATATAACTAATTAATATAAAAATAATAATTAAAGTGAAATAATTAATATTGAAATGAAAATATCATAATTAAATTATATTAAATAATATTAAAGAAATCTCAAATAAACGAACGTACTTGCTATCGTGATGGTAATATATGATCTGATCTTTGTAGAATTGGAGATGGATATGGTGAGAAGTCAAAAGTTCTTGTACTAAGTATACTATATTATATTTCTCGAGGGTATATATTATGGGAGTAATTTATAATATTATTAACTTCTACATATATGTTTCATGACAAAATATATATTCTGAATAGTTCACACATATCTAATCTGAACTAGTAATACTTGTATGTTTATATAGGCGTTTTCGTTTCTATTTGTGCTTACGAACTGTAAGAAATGCTCGGTTTGCGTTCGTTTTTGTTAAACCAGCAAACGTAAAAAATGCTACAAACGTAAGAGAGAGTTACATTTCGAGTGTAGAGGTTAATTGTGCCTGAAATGTATTGAGGAATTTAGAACACGTTCTATTAACGATGTGTTTTACCAAAAAAATGATTGCGTGGTAGGGCCCTTTCGAAATTGATGAATATTTCATTCAATAATATAACAGGACTTAAAAATCATCATTCAGTACAAAGTGACGAGATAATGTTATTAATGCAATTTTCTATTGTATGGATATAATAACTATTTAGTAATATGTTCTAGTTTGTGTCTCTCGCTATATAGCAGAATCTATTGGAGGCACGCGAAAGCTCAGAGGACCTTAGAGATATTCATAATCGATATACACAAACAAAAGTATAAAACCTCGCAGAAATATAGAGATACGTGTAATCTTATATTAGCATATCTCGCGCAAATTCAGGCAGTTAGACACTCTAGAGAATCAGGAGTTCAACAAGAAGTCCTTGTGACAAATATTGTGATAGTCTATTAAGAGTTATTTATATAATATAAAAGATCTCCAAATTTTCTCATAAGTTCGCTTCGTAGACACACTTAAAAAGTATGCCTGGAAATTTTACCTTTGACTCCAGACAGCTGGATGAATCATATAGGTCAATATATATATAAATATATATATAAGAGATATATTGAGAGTGGAGAAATATTATATATTTCGAGAGGAACTAAACCATGATAAATAAATAGTGACTGAAATTAGCTATTGAGAAAGATGCTGACGAGAGCAATCTTTTAATTGTAAATGGAATTTGACCTAATGCTGTATAGATCTTATAATTGTTGAATAAATATCGGAACACATATTGAGAGTTGTTGTAGAACGTTGTGTGACCTCATGGGGCAGTAGCTTCATCGGAGGTGATGCTTTTCTTTTAATTTAGATATAAACATAAGCCAAGATTCTAAAATTAATAAAGAATAAGAAAACTTGCAATTGTGTGAATACAGTTTTTGTTTAGAGTATTTTTTAATTTCTGAGAGAGGTGTGTGATTTATTGGAGTGGGGTCCAATGTGAGGAAGCCGAGCATAAACAGGAAAATGATAGTGAATAACAATCATATGACAGTAGTTTAGGCGAGTAAGTTTATCCAGGTGTGATACGCGACGCTAACAAGTTTATCGAAAAAGGATTGGGGGAGTAAATGGCGATAAAGCTAAAATTTGAGAGAGTTAACAGAGGATAATATTACACATGAGATGGAAAACTTCCAATGAGTACTCAAGAGACATTGTAGTAATAGGCGGCTGAGATTGATATTAATAAGTTTGAATAGAGAGATTAGTATCAAATGAAAATTGGGATTTGCAAAATTTGCTAGTATATTTAGCAAGCTCACGCAAGTTCACTAATACTGTGGCATGGACTAATTTTTACTTTTAGCTTAATAGTCAATCCTGTAATAATGAATTAAGATAAAATGAGCATACATCTATAATAGCGAATAGCGTTTGCGACAGAAATGAATTTTTAGTATTTTCTTTGCTTTAATTTGTATATCACGTTCTCTTCAGTTTTGGTTTCTGCATTGCTCTCTTTATGTGTGCTTACGGTTTTGGGTTTTATATTATACGCTCGATAAGAAAAAACTCTCTCACACCAGTTTTATGTGAGAGACATGAATATAGATATTCAGGTGTTTTACTACTTGTCTGCGAGAGAGTCGAGGGGTATAAATAATTATTTCAGGGATCGGTTCAGTGGTGAATATATGCATATTTTCTCATGGCAGAAATAATAAGTGCAAGGGAGAAATTCATAATAAAAAAGTATACTGAGAAAAACAACCAAGTCTCACCTTTGTTATTTCATGCAGTTTTCTTCTAAAGACGGTAGCATATTTTATTTTTTAAAATCTCATAATAATGGAATAGAATCCTAGTCGGTGTATCAAGTCTCACATATTTAGATTTACTCACTTTTTGTTTTAAGTTAATTAGTCAATAATTATTGTGGTAAGGTAGAGAAGATAGTTTTGATAAGTGACAGCTGTAATAGGAAATAGGAAGTACTAGCTGATCTTATACCATGACACACCTAGTGTCATATTTATCAATGTTCTTTCTACTTTTTAGCTCACACATTACTACTATTCTTCCCCTATTCTGTCGTGAGAAGGCTCTCGTTCCAGTTCATCCTTCCTCTACTCATGTACATCAAAATGTTTCTTCCTCTACTCCAGTACAACAAAAAGATTATTTATAGAGTGTATTTCTGACTTATAAGATATAAAACGCACTCTGAATACATGAGTATATTAATATTTATCTCTTTAGGATTATACTTTTTTTTTTTTTGTTGAGGTTTGACGAAGTGATTTTGGGATTTTTTGACAGTTGACAGCCGAAATCTCTCACACGCCAGCGAGTGGAACAAAATTATGTGTCTCTTGCTTCAAGCCAAAGATGTATTTCTAAATGCTTACTGGCTTTTTTGTGAGACAATGCTCTCCGTGTTACGTTATCATTTGTGTGAGAGATATACCAAAAACATCTCACCCATTTGGTCCTATTCCTGCTCTACACAGATTTAAACATATGTCTCAGTACTAAACTGATATAGTGCGTGGAAAGTTTCTTAGTACAGTACTATCGCTATGCTAACAAAATATAAATATCTACGTTGCTTTTGTTAGGTATAGATTGAACAATCGCACATAAAGACAAACTTTGTGATGGTCAAATTCTGTCTATTACTATTGGATTTCAAACAATAAAAAACTTCTTTAAGCTCCAATTAACACTTTGAAATAGAAAGTGTGAGAAGTTCAAACACTTGACAATTAACGCCCACGCAGACTGTTGGGCTAAATTCTAATTAATGAAAAGACTAATTGAACTGAAGTGCCGTCTGTCAGTATTACAAAGCCTGTCCAAGGGCCTCTCATCATTGGATCCTAGTATATTATTTCAATCAGCTCCCAGCGTGATCACGTGTGTAACAAGATTTGTCTTTATATATTATATGTTCATATAGGTTATGACAAGTGATAGCCAGAATACATACATATTACTATATGCTCATTGAAATAGCAAAAGCAAACAATGTGCTCAACACTTACATATACTTTGCAGTGAAGACATTTCTATGTCTAGATACCACAAATTGTTTGAATAATTCAATGACTCAATTACTTGGAGGTGATTGTCCTTCTAAAGAGACTTGAATTAGATTTTTCTTATGTATGTACTATGGGATATGATGCAATGTTTATTGTACTCGGGTGATTTGCTGGTGCATTATTTTATATATCTCACGCACTCTGATATTTTCCCCAATGGAAATGCATACAGTGATGAAAGGATTGTGGTTTTCTAGTAATAAATGGCGAAATTAGTGTAGAGAATCAGTGAAAAAATATAATGTGTTCTGATTTTTCCTCACAGTTGAACATCGCTCACTATTCTTGGCATCATAAATTCTTGAAAGTTATTTTTAAAAATTAAACAGATTCTATAAGTATACAATAAAAGGTTTCTTATCACTTTCAAAGAGATGATATATAGAAACATAATGTAATATGCTTATCATGTATAGCAAGATATGAACGGACTGACATATATCCAAAAGAGAATGATAGAAGAGTTGGTCCAATAATATACGAGAGATCAATAAACTTGATAGCAGCGGACAGAAGGTGAGAGAAGGATGTTAAAACAAAGCTTTGGACACAAGAAGACGCTATAAAATCAAAAATTCACATGCTTGAGAAGAAAAAGTTACCCTAAATCTCCTCCCCATTTAGAAATTTTGTGATCACAGTGGACGTTATTCACCTAAGGACTCTTAATGTGAGCTTAGAGAATATAATGTGATCTATTATCTTTTATATATACATAACAATATTGTTTGTAAAAACTGCATATATACTTTTGGGAAAAATAAAAAGTGCGTTTGGACGGCTATGGGGAAGGTATAGAATGATTACTTAAACAAAACTATAACTAACAACAATTTTTTTTTAGAATTTTATTGTTTTATGTTTTTTTTGTTTTGCCCCCTCATGAAATATAATTTTATAAAATGTGTTAAATTTTATAGTATATGGACTAATTGAACTCATGCAAATTTGCTTAGTCATATTCTAGGACACTATTATATACTAATTATGGTAAACTCTTTATACTCGTCTCCATAATAAAATACAGTATAACACGCTGGTACAGCGTGGAATAAAATTTGCGATTTGTCAGGATAGTCAAGGGAATTCAAATTAAATCGACCCGCCGATTTCGTGCTAGGTTACTTTTGTTTTTAACACACACAGTATGAAAATCTATAGCCAGCTATAGTGGTTTGCACGTGGATTATCTGAGTGATATAATATATAGGCAGAGAGAGAGATATATATAAACATATGTTGAATCCTATTTGAGAAGGATCGAAAACTATGTGATGATATTGTGAGTTCTTATATATTGGAAAGATAAATATTTATTGAGATTTAATATGCTAGTATATCTTAAAATGTGAAACACATGACTTGCCTATTCAGGATAGTTCACTATTGCTAATTCTAAAAAGCCGCCATGATGGCAAAGTTAAATGAGGTAAAGAAAAATATGAAATAAAATATATCAGACATCACTCATGTAAGCATTATCATACTTTCCACTCAAACATTCAAGGAAATTCCTTACGTTTGGTGACCCATTTTCTCTCTCCACGCGATTTGGATTTCACAGAGAGTGTATAATAAGTATTAGTAAAAAGTACGAGAGACAAAACTCGAGCTTTGATACTTACGCCGTTTCGTATGCACAAATACAAAAAAAAAAAATAGATTTATGTATAAATAATAAAATAAATAAAATATAAAACAAAGAATATGCAAAATTAGATTTTATTACGAGTATTTAATATAATTGTATATATTAAGATCTACTTATATATATTTATATACTAATAGATTGATTTACAATGTATAAATTAAAATATTTAGTAGTATATTTAATAACTACCAAGTATAAATAAAATTTATAAATTATTTATATCTTTTATAAATAGTGCATGAACACTTATCAATCAATGACGGAGTGCAAGGTTAATTGGGTGCTGAGCATCGCTGGCAGTGTAGAGAATAAGTATGTGTTTTTCATATACACAGATGCTTCGATAATATATATATACTACATAAATATAATATAATATAATATATATATATATTATTATAAATATATATTATATATATATATATTATAATACGCAATGCAAGGTATAAGTTTGTATATACTAATTCAATCATATTGATTTCCCAACATATCACTAATTACCAAATTATTGGGAATTTCCTAATTTGATATATTTAGTGAATTATATGATAACATATAAAATACATATAAGTGTAAGTCTAATACTCATTATAACATTTAAGGTATCAACCATTATTTATAGGAAAAGATATAAAGTATCGGTAATCCGTAAGTGTAATCTGGGTTCAGAGCATAAATTTGGCTAATCGTATCGGCATCGTATTAGGTGAGATAGTGAAACAAATTGTGAGATAAATAGTATCGGTATCGGCGGAAAATTTGGTATGGTGCAACACTTTAATATATATATATATATATAATATTATATATATATATATAGTATATATATATATATATATATATAATATTATTTTAATGAATATAAAAAATATCATATATATACATATACTAATATATATAAAACCAATATTTTTAAACTATAACACCGTCTATAACTCACATTATCAATACTTATTTATTATATACAGTATATATTAAATTTTTTATATTTAATATATTCAAGTACTTATTATAATGTAAATATCCGTCCATCTACATATAGATTTAGAGAAATAATTACTCATAATATAAATTTATTATATAATATAGATTAATGATTCTAATAGGTTTAAAAAATATCGTTTATAAAAATATAAATATATTAAATGAATACTTTCTGTAAGTATATCAATTATACTCAATAGCTTAACTGAGTCACTATATATTATATAGAGCATTGCATATATATAGCTAGGTAAATATACTATATATCTCATCACTTAAAAAAACGAAGGAGTATAACTTAATACTATATGTATATACTATCCACAGTACTAATATGTGACTATATAATATATATTAATATATATTTATATATATAATATATTAATATAATATAATATATATATATTATATATAATATATATATATATATATATTTATAGTATATTATAATCTATTATAAATTATATATAATATATATATATATATTAATATTAATATATATATATTATATATATAATAATATCACTATATTATAATTAATATAATTAATATATATATAATAATTAATAATATTAATATGATATATAATATTAATTTGTGAGAGAATTTAATTTAACTTATACTATATAGTCAATTAAATTTAATAGATGGTATATAAGTAAACTAATACAAACATCATAGATCGTTAATTAAAATATGTAATAATTTAATCCGACGTTTATGTATAATTTAATAATACATAAATTTACATATGGTTTATAGCTCCTATAATAAATATATAATTAATATTAACAAACACGGTATTAATCTGAAAAAGAATTAGAGAGTTATGAGTAGAGTTCGAGTGAAGTTAATAGAATAGAATTAGAGAGATTAGAGGTTGCTAGGAGTGAAAAGTGATGTTAGATATATATGATAAAAATCTTAGAAGTGAGAACCTTTATTACAAAATTAAATGGTTTGAGTTTGGCAATACTCATAGATGAAGTAGTTGAGAGAGTAATTGTGGTATAGAGAGATTTGGCAAGGTGTGTATATAATAATAATTTAATAATAGAAATAAATGTACAAAGAAGTACGTGTTATAGTGTAAGTAAATGAAGTGAGGAAAGATATTTCCGAGTGAGTAATATTCTCATTAATGTTAAATATGAGAGCAATTATTTAACATAGTATACTAATAGATATATTAAATATTTAGGAAAAATATAATACAATAATATTTGGAATTGAAGGGAATCGAGATATAGATTAACATGTGATGTATATAGAAAATGAAAAGATTTGTGATGAAAAGAATGAGATGGTCTGAGAGGTGTAATATAAATATCCACACTTATGATGTAGGATGTAACTAGGGATAAAGTTCTTAGAGTTGTCGCCTGGGTTTTTGCACATATCAGGGTAAATTAAAATGTATTATCCAATAATGTTAAATGGTAAGCAGTGTAGATAATAACTAATGAATATAATTTATTTGATGAACATCTAGGTATATATAAATAAATTGAAGACATCAATAATGATTATTTATTCATATGAAACATTCTTAATTTTTGAAAGGCATATGGAGTTGTGAGATTAAATAATATAAATTTGATAAAATATGTAGAGATCTGAATGCATTAAGATAATGAGTATGAGTTGTGTGATAGTAGGAGTTGTAAATGAAGAATAAATAAGAGATAGCAATTCGAGAGATAGATTTGGTCATATAAATAGTGGAAAAAGGGATTAGATAATTGAAGTATGGTGTTAAAATAATGGAAATAGTATAATGATAGAGTGTGCTAATAGGGAGATCAATTACATACACTCGAGGTAGTGGGAGATCCTTATGAGGAGTGTAAATAATAGATGCTTGAGTCACGCTAATAGGGATATTCTGTGAATGTAAAGTGAATTGCACGACGATTTGGGAAAGTGGCAAGAATATCGAGAGTTAGATGACCACTCATATAACAGAACATTGGAGTCGTATAGGTTAATAGTGAGGTTGCGTATTAGATATGGTTAGGTGATTATCTAGGCTACATGGGATGAAACATACCATAATTTAATCAGAGATACCGACTAAGAATAAATCGTGAAACAAGCAACAAGTAAGTCAATATTAATATAAGAAAACAATTATTTGAATATCAGAATTACCAACAATTCCCAATCAGTGTGACAAAGAAGGCTATAAAAGAAAAGAAAAGAAAAAAAATTTCAGGTATAAAATGTCTCCTTAGAAGAAACGTTATCCTGTTTTTATAAAAGTACAGTATAAATTATATTTTCGAAATTATCATCAGTTTGATAACTAGAATAATAACAGTCATAATGAATGAAAATTTAAAAATATGGTTTTCAAATTTTAAAGATAGAAATTCATAAAAATTGCACTATTATATTTACTCTACAAGGACAGAATTGTATAAAGATTCTCTCTCTCTCTCTCTCTAATAATTAAATAAATATGCAGGAGAATAAATGACAAAAAATCTTAGTCTTCCTTCCAAAATAATGATAAGAAAATGAAGTTAAACATTGATACAGAGCATCAGGATATTAGCAATTAAATTACACTCTTTCATCATTTTATTTTCAATTCATCAATATTTTATTTGTATTTACATTTATATATGAATACCACACTCAACACAATTTACTTAAAAGAAAGATGTTTTTATGATTAATGAATCTAGAGAATAAAACCAATGGTTATTTCTTTAAAGCTACCTTGCTAAAGCAGGTGTTGCCATATCTGTTTGCACTCCAATAGACATTGGAATTCCTCCACAAGAAATATTTCCGTATGTTTCCATTGCAGCTATTGTGTATCGGTAATCTAAGCCACAAGTCCTATATTTCAATATTCCTATATAAATAATTAAATAATATAATAATAATAATAATAATAATAATAAATAATATAATAATAATTAATATATAATAAATAGTGACTTCATAGTTACTGTATGTGGCTATATAGTTATTTAGTACAACAGGATACGAGTATTATAACTAATCAGTATGAACTATATATCAAACTTAGATTTCTTTATTTACGCAGAGAGAGTAAAACATTGTCTAATAATGAGACCATTCAAATGATAGCTACAACTTGTTAGACTAACAGAGAGGGTGTAGAGAGTATTTCATAATAGTCTCACGTTAAGAGAAAATAGAGGTTACATATAAACTTACCATGGCAATATCGTATTAATAATCATTTTTCATATAAAACTTTAAAACAAAATTTTATGTTGTAAATATATTTACCAATATAATAAAATTTTTTTGAGAGTTTTATTTATTGTATTAAAAATTATTATTCTACCATTATTATGAAGTCATAAAATGAGCGAGATTTTCATTGGAAATTTTTCATGCGTGATTATCTTGGTATATTTTATTGATGCTTTATAGTGTATATAAGTGTGTTCTATCAAGAGAGAATAATTGGCATGTGATATGAGAGGGATATTTTGTGATATTCAAACATATGTTGTCTTGTAATTACACAAATTTTATTGATATACAAGCCACATAACTGTTAGAGTGTGATACTATTTATATTTTTACACTCAGTTCTCAGATCAAGGGTCTGATTATTATTTATATGCAGTTATTTATATGAGATTAAATAGTTTTATGTTCATAGTATGTTTCCTTCCACCGATGACGTGATACACTATTTATTTAACATGATTTATCTAATTCTCATTCTGAGCAGATGTATTTTTGTACTCTGAGATTATAATCCAGTAAAAATTTTGAAATTTTTCATATTCTTGCAATTGTATAATTTTATATTCTTAGAAGGGTTGATTGTACCTGTATCGATAATCCTTACTGAGTAATGCAAATATGAAAACTCCAGACTCATAAGTTGAAAACATGATATATATTTGAGAATCATACCAAAAAGTACCTATTAAGTCTCCTGATGCTAACTACTTGACCGACTAACCAGTGCATCACTAGATTATAACGTATTATTTATATACTTCTATGAGTATATTCTCATACACTCGACCACTCACGCTGCGTTTATATTTAAAGCACATATTTGCGAAAGCAGCTTCATTCGATGTGAGACTAACTGAAAACGCATACTAAAAACTAAAAAATTATGATTAAAAACATTATAATTGTATTAGCCTAATAACTGGGTGGCACTTAGATTCAATGAGTAACGATGCTTCTGCTCAGTTTTCTATATAATTTATGATCTCGCGACTAATATTGTTTGTATGCTTCATTCATCACTACAAACGGATTTATGTGACATCAATTGATGGATATAAAAAAATAAGACAATAATAATATATATAACATAAAATAATTAAATAAAGTAATACACTAACTCAACATTAAATAATCACTATGAAATCAAAATAATCGAGAGATAATCAAAAATGATTATCAAAACATAACATTGCTCAACTAAACGACCAAGAATTTCACAAATTCTTTGACCTAAAACCATAACGCTTCTCAGAGTTTTAAGGTCAGTACGATCAGAGTAAATTTGTGTCGACAAAAACTGTTTAAATTTAGAGTCATGTGTCGCACTCTCGCAGCACACAACATATCTCAGACTGCACTACGCACCCATTGGATCACTATTAAAGAACCAGTTCTTTGTGGCCATGATACAAACGCTCATCCCATACGTGTTCTAATATACTCATTTATAGCCGCATGTTAAAGTCTCCTATCATTTCTATTCAGGTATCTCCTGCAGTCAATACTCAACACTCACTCACTCAACTTAATTACAATCCATTATTAAACACTGACTATCATGCATCATTTCTATATATTGACACAATAACCATCTAATACATCTACTCTCACTTACACTCACTTTTCTTCAAACATATATAATTCTTACTTAATAGTATAATATATGTTCATTTCTAAATATTAATACTCACAAATCTTCAGACACTCTAATCAACTTACCCCTAATTATTATAATTTTATAATACTGAACTCGATTTTGACCTTAGATCTATACTGAGTGACTCATTCAATCACCATTAAGTTTACACGTATTATTATACATTAACTAACATGTAATAACTATATAATCCCACTCAATGCATAAAACTCTTTAGACATACACTTAAAATACTTAGTTTATGCTGCTATCTCAACCTGGTTTTACTTTGCACCAGACTCCATCCTACCTATTACTATAACTTTCCTGCACACTCTCATACATTCAATCTTATTCCTTTTCATCTAACATAATAACTAAATATTTAAACTCAGATACTTTATTCCAATATAGCTACCTACATATCAACATGATTCACAATGCAATCTCCTTCACACACACATATGGAGTATGCATCGGATATTTTGGAGTGGTTCTACTTACATAACTTTTCCTTAAAGGGTGGTGTCTAGTGTTACTAAGCAAAATCCTAAACTTTTTTCAGATTATGCACATAAAACCAAAATAATCATCAAACACAATAAGTAGGGCACCCTCACTCCTTTCAATTCATTACCATTCAAAGTCTTCATATCTTCCTTGTACCTTATACTATAAGTCTTTTTTCTATTCGAACAGCATATAATGCCTATACGTATAAATTAGGATAGCTAGTAATCTTCTTCTAGCCTATATATTATACTCTATAAACTACATATGTAAATAGCTATTACTCACTATATATATCCTTATATCCTTAGAGAAAATCATAGAAACTATTCTCTATCGCAAGGTTGGTTTTCGTTGTATATGATTATCTACTACTCACTTATTATTATTATATATATATAGTTATATATATTATATATAATATAACTTATTCTTTTTATAATAGTTAATAATATAATATCTATATATATATTATAAATTAAAAAGAGCACATGGAAATATAACACATTCCTGCCATCACTCCAGTATTTAATATTAATATAAACCTATTTACCTTTCAACTTCTATTTATATTCTTCATATACTCACACACACTTCACTATCATCATATACTTTTGATTCATTCAAAACTACCATCCAAACTATCCAAATATATTCACTTAACACATTACATCAGATATTTTACCCTATAAATTACCTTTTGTTTATGAGTCCTGTTATGCAAGTCCTAAAACTTAAATCAATTTTTTTTCTTCTAATCATTTTCGCAATATTATTTTATTTTCAATGTGATGATTTGTTTTAGTTGTTCTATCTCACTTCTAAATGCACCTTCTTGTCTGCCAATCAGTTCAATTCAACACACATCTTTTACCAAAAATATCTAGCAATTAGCTATCACTTCCTCTACTATCTCTGTTTACATATTCTGTTTGGCTTACAATTTACATGCTCTCTACCTCCATCCTTGCAGAACTATACCCTCCAACACCGCATCTATGTTTACAATCTCGTTTAATACGATTTTAAAGGTCATTTTGCTATTTAATTTTTGAAATATCATTCAAAAGTAATTTCCATGTGATCAGAATCAAGAAACTACAAGGGTGATACGTATTCCGGATGGGACTTACTTCATCTTGGGTTGAAGGGAGAGAGTTTCCCATAATATCCTAATAAGAAAGAAGGTATTATGTGTCCTATCAAAATTACTTGTGGTAGTTGAGAGAGTGGCTTTGGCGGCACATACACACCCAGTTCTTTTATATGTATGAAGTTATGATGCAGTTTTTATGGTGTAAACTTGATCCAAAAATCCACGACCATCCTTAAAACAACATTGGTTCTCTCCAATATGTTTCTCTGTAAAACTTTTAACTCTTTCTATTATTTTCCTCTCTCTTAATATATATAATTCCATAGTATACTTTCATATTAGATGTACAATACCAATAAATTGTTGGTCATTACTTTGCATACTATTCTCACCATCCCATTGTTTCATTACTTTCACTACTATCCATTCAACATTTCACCCCAAGCTCAAATCTTCATCTCTTATTTTTTAACATTTCATACTTTATTCTAAGCATCAGGGAAAAGAATTATTTCATATTATCATGTACAAATACCAATAAATTGTTTTATCCTTGTATCGCTTATATTATTCAAACTCATGATTAATTTGCAAGTGCTCTTAAATATTTTTCCCTTATAACCTTGCTCACTTTAACTTCTTACTTTTTAATTCTCCTCTTAATTCTTATCGTATCTCACTTTTCTTTCCACTCTCCATCCTCACATGCATTCACACTACTATAAATCTTGCTCACATATAACTAACATGATGAATCTGAATTCCATCCCCACTTGACACTCACTGGATTTAAAAACATCCATTCACATACTTATCAGTATTCTACTTCCTATCATATATATTATATATATATATTAAATATTATATTATATATATATATATATATATATATATAATATTATATAATATTATATATATATATATATATATATATAATATATATATATATATATTAATATATATATATTATAATATATATATATATATATATAATAATCTATATATAATATATTAATTATATATAATTATAGTAATATATATTAATATATATTAATATATACCGGTATATTTATAATATATATATATATATATATATATATATAATTAAATATTATATATTAATATTTATATATATATATGATAACTATATATAATTATATTATATATATTAATATATATATATATATATAATATATATATATATAATATATAATATATTATATATATATGGTATTAAGTTTCGGTGATTATGAGGAGTATGTTAATCAAAATATTTATACGATTAGTGTTATTTTTATCAGATAATGGTTATAGGATTTTATGTGGATATTGGTTGTTTACCTATATATACATATATATAATATGGTTTGTTTCCAAGTCAACGTAATAGGACTGACAAACATTGAATGATGAATGTTACAAGATATATATATTAGATAATTTTACTGAAGAAGAAAATTTTTAGTTTATATAGTAATCAGTATATAATTAAAATAAATACTGTGATTTTTAAATCATTAAAATTTTTGTAAAATTTAATAAAATTCAAAAAATTTTTCAATATATATATATATATATATCATATATAATATATATATAATATATATATATATATATATTATATATTAATATAAATTACTATATTAATTATTATATATATATATATATATTAATATTATATTATATATATATAATATATATATAATATATATAATATATATATATATATAATATATATATTAAATATATATTAATATTAATATATGAATAAAGTAATATTTATTTACTTATCTATTTATCTAATATCAAGCACAGTAAAGGAGAAGATCTTTAGGATAGAGTTTGAATAAGGCTGTGAGTTATGACAATAAAAGTTATTATATGTAAAAATATTATATATATATTAAATTTTTACTGTTATATTTGTATTGTAGGCAATCATTAACAGTACATTATATATAAAATATATATTACTAGGTCAGAATTTTTTAATGCTCACAAGTATAGTGTGAGATAGGGGACACCTAGCGTCATCGAAAGACAGCTCCCTCATTAAAACAATTATATATTCATTGGTAATTGAGACGGATGCTTTCATATGCAGATGATGTATGATGTTATATAAGTGTCGTTACTTTATTCAGTGTTATTCTTTTTTTATGGCTTTAATTCTAGTAACGAATATATTTTAAAATTATATCCAACCCTATGCGGACGAACCGAAGAGGGAGAAGGTGGGAGCAGTTGTGTGAGCCGCGCAGAGGGATTGGTATGGAAGACCCCGCGAACATAACACACACTAGTAGAAAGGAGTTCGCGAGACTCCATTCCCCCGAGATGGTGTTTTGAAGGTATAGTCTCTTCCAGTCCGTCCACCAGGGAGCCGAGAGATACCTTTGACTCCTGCCTCATCTCATTTTCGCGTTGAGCTATGGTAATTTGTATACCCTCTTTAAGTAAAGTACATAACCAAAGTGTATTTATGGTGAAGTATAAGTTTATTTACTTTTTTTTTTCAACTAATTGGAATACCATATATGGGTGAAATACCGTGAGCAAAGAGGCAGGAGTCCGTGGAGTCTCTCGGCCTCTCACGGTGTGGAGACGGGGTGAATTAATCCCCCTCTCGGAGGATGGTCTCTAGAATCACTACTCACATAGATCTTATGGTCTTTGGGTGTAGGGTTTCTCCGACCATCCCTCCGGGTATGAAACGTCCCCCCTCATCTTGTCCCCTGTACGGTATTCGTGAGAAGCCCCCTATAAATGGGTGGGTAATAATATACCCCCTATGGGGTGAGATTTTCACGATGTAAATAAAGACCGCTTTCAATAAAATAGGGATTCAAAACTTAGAGTCCAAAAAAATATGTGCTTCCTGACTCAATTCACGGTACTGATAATCCAAATATTATAAATTTTGTTTTACTGTAGGACTCCGTTCTCTTAATTTACATAACTGTTGAGCATTAAAATAAATCTGCCCCTATCATATATATATATATATGATAATTATAATAATATTTTTGAAATATACTATTTAATATAAATTAGAAAATTTATCTTATATAATGAAGTATATATACAGTGAGATCAATTTACTGATATATATTATAGTTGCAATTATTACTATATAGAAATACATAGGCTTTTTATCTACAATAGTTAAGTAATCAAATAATAAATATCATATATATTATATTTACTATATACCACACAATATTTACGCTGGACAAAAAATATTGAACTATGAGCTGTCTGAACATATATAATATATATTAAATAAATGAATTATCGCACAAAGAGCAAATTGTGAAAGATTCTAGAACAGTGACTAAAAAGTAAGAATTGATTGATAGCAATAATTTTCAATTAATTTTTTTTAACACTATAATGATATTTACAACTTAACACTCCATTACCAATTTAGCACATTTTTAGAGGGAAACACATATTGGTCTAGTGGTCATCTCGGCTCGGGATAGAACTTACTATAAAACTCGATTTGAGTTGACTAATAACGATGATCTGACACATTCACCCTTAAACCGAACTATACCATATATATATATATATATATATAGCTCCTTGAATGTATTTTATATATAGGTGACCCCTTCCTATTATCAAGATAAATCAGAAAGGGAGCGGGAATGTATTTTATAAATAGGAAATTAATATATAATATACTATATATTATAATTTATTATATTATCTTATATATTATATATAATGATATATTAGCGTTGAGTGTAGTATATATATCAATTATAATTGTATCCTATATTTAGAACAGAGAGAGCCCTGCACTAGTATGTATCTTCTTTAACCGAATAGGTGTGTCTTTTTGTTGGCGTTATAATAACAATAAACTTAATATAACATAAAAGTGACCTTGCCGCAAGATTATGCACAGTTTAATGTTTTTTAAGCTGAGATCCTGTATTTATTAAATATTGAATACAGAGACAAAAAACAATAATAATAATAGCATAATAAAAAAAATAAGAGAAGAGATAATTTTTAAAAACTCTTTTAAACCTGAAATATAACTCAGCAAACTTTATACTTGAGTAGAAAATCTATAGTTATTATTTAGTCACTAATGATATACGTACTTATATATATATTATTAATATATATAATATTTTGGATTGAAAAATAACGATATGATTGAATTTTTTATATATTAAATTTATCGGAATTTATGATTACTTAGTTACAGTAGTAGAATTCTTTATGTGAGTTTATTATGCAAGGAATTTATCATGTCAGAGATGGCAGATTCACGTGTATTAACACGCGCAGTCAAAATGCTGAATTCATACGTATTATAATTGCCTAGAATTCATAACAGTATATAAAATTTAAATAATGATAGCATATAATATAAAAATTAAAAATTATTTAAGTCTCATTTAGGAATAAAATTATATTTCTGATTAAAAAATTAACATGGTTTAGGTTTCTATTAAAAAAATTAGTGGCCTCAGCTGCATTTTTAGGGCATACTTATTAAATATATATAGTATCAAGTGTTATAGTATAAGATTTGTCAAAGTATATCACTAATTTTACTTCATGTTGTACATATATTACGCTACATAAAAACATATCATTAACCTGAACTAGGGCCTGAAATGAGACCTAATAACCTGGATGGATCAAATAATGAAAAGTATCTATGGTGAAGTATTTTAATTTTTGGATAGAGAACTCTCTGATTACTTCATTTTTCCTAAGTGAGACTGCCATATGATTTGTGTTTTTTTTATTCTTTATTATTATTTTTTAGAGTAGGCCTATATACTATTACCATTTTTACTTTTGGTTGTAGCAGTATATATATTGGCATTTGTTTAGGACAATGACAAGCCTTAGGGTGCAGTATAGGTTATACATATTGGGTAAATATCTAGTATTTGATCTATAAATATTTTTCTGAAGGCGCAAAATTTTCTAAATTCAAAAACATTCTAAGTTCAAAATATTGTGGTTCAAGTGTGTGTGTGAGAGTATATATAAAATGTCTGATTAGTGGCTAGTTCACTTACATGGAATTATGCATAGTCAGCTCTTACATCTAAACATTTTCTTTAAAAACTTACTCTTAACTTTATCATGAATGAGAATTTTTTTGAAGAGAAGATTTTTTCAGAAAATATTTAGATCAAATACTAGATATTTACCTACATATTGCATGGGCATGCATTTGATAAATATTTAGTTTGATTGGGTCAGTCTTTTGTTCCATGTGTGTGTCTTCGTGTTAACTGTCTTCTTAATTAGCTGTTTATATTTATCTCACATTATAAGGAGCATCACAAATATCAGATGCCTTTGCAAGTGACTGGCTAGACACGGACTCGTTCAAGATTTTTTTTTTAGAGTTTTTGCACGACGACGTCCATACTAAGAGGAATAATTCCATTCTTTCTAGGTAGTATCAAATTACTTGTGCCCTTTTTTTCACACATACTCATTAGAGAGACTCAAGGAGGGTGAGAAATACCCACCTGCCCACGAGAAACCGTGATCACTCTCCTCTATCAAGATTACAATCTTACGCCATACATTAACATCCAGAAGTGCAAATATTTACTCTAAGGTAAAATATGCAAGGCGAGGAGATTAAATTTGTTAACTCCTCGCGCTGGATCCTCTCCAAAGTCAAATGACAGATTCTCCAGTAACCGCGTGCGTGGATTGTACGTTTAAAATCGTAAATAACCACATTGTTAAGATAAGACAGAGTAATTTATACCAGCATGTAATTAAATTACATTGGCTTTTGAACATTTTAAGTTTCATTGAAGCAGAAATCTCTGTGTATTAATACCCATAAAAGGAGACCAGTTTGAAATAATCTCTGAAAATTTTCCCAGCGTCTCTGTCTTACGAAAATGATTTCCACATTACGTGAGCTATCTCTCTTAATGCGATATAATATTTAAGAAATATAACATGAAAGCAACATTATTGCGCACCCCACACAAAGAGAAGATAAAGAAAGAGAAAGAGTTTTTATATAATATTATATATCATAGTATAACAGATAATATATTAGTCAATGCAATTTCCCGATAGCACTCACAAGACATTAACATACGAAGCCCGGCGGGGTCACACGATATACAGTCATTTTCCCTAGCCACGTTTTGCGCACTATCTAACGTACGACGTAAACGCTCACATGTCAGGCAGCACCCCGTTGTTAAATCCTTCGCTTTCGCGATTAATATCGGCGTGGCGTCTGCTGGAAGGATGCTATGTTTGAGATATGATAACAACATTTCTCATTCACGTAGAGTGTGTACTGGGCTTGGAGTAGCAGATTTATTGTATATTTGTGTAAGCATATGTACTTTTATATTAAGGAATCACCTAAGATATGTTAATTCATTTGATTTAAAATATCGATACATATATATTTAGTATAGTTTGATTATACTGTTTACAATTGTTAGTCTAATTGCCGTACGGACGGTGGTCTCGGCACTTTTACCGTTTACAAAGGGTATCACAAATTTGCTTGTTTGTCCCTATTTAGGTTAATTAATTTATATATTTTTATTCAATTTAATAGCTCACGTTATCGAGTCTCACGATTTTATGCACACGGTGAGGCTGCACATTGGCTTCGGATAAATACGCAGCTATTGTAATTCATATCACATAGTGTTTTTAATGTATTTTAACTATCTTGTGTGTTCATATATGATTGTACTATTTCGTAGTGAAAATAAAATTATTAGTACTATATATATAATATATGACCAAAATATGGGGTTCGAAAAATAAAATATGGCTTCCTATATTAATAAAAAATTATTTTATAATAATATATCAGAAATATTTTATAGTATTATTGTTGAGTAAAAATTTATAGGAGAAAAAAGCAAATGTTTTTTAATAAAATTATTTAATTACTTTATATTCTGAATATTCATAGAGATGGAGATGCCATTTAAGATAGTAATTTTTGTATTATTATTATAAAAACTCACATTTGAGCATTGTACTTACATTTCGGTAGGCAAATCATGGCGTAGCTATCTTATCATAAGACAATTATTAAAAGTTTTGAATTTGAAGACGGATAATCTACAGTGGTTCCTATAATTTTGTATATCTCTTTTCTGATCTATGACTATATGTCAGAATGATTTTTATATACTATGTATATAATCTCAGATCAGTTGGTCCTCGAGATTCTTTTTTTTAGAGCGGCGCACCTCAAGAATATAAAATAGAAAAAAAATTTTCCAACAATATGAGAAAGAGGGAACTCAGTAACCGACCCTTTGGGTACTTTCATCTCATATATGAGATCACATTAAAATGAGTATTTACTTTAAATTATCTATATATAGGGTATTATTGTAATGATTATCAATTATATATATTATAAGGACCTTAAATCGATGTTTTTATATTTTAATACTACTGACTATCCAATTTTTCATGGTTCAGATAATTTATTTTTTATTATTTATTTTTTTTTATACATAATGGACATACTACTACTATCCTCACAAGAGTATATATAACACTATATTATATAGCAAAAGTAATGTAAGTTATATTTACCATATTTTGAAAATTCCTAAAACAATCTTTAATAACATAAAATTTTCTTTATCAGATGACCTACTCACTTATTCCTGAGGAGTAGAGAAATACGTATATACAGGGAGAGTATTAGTAGATACCTAATTTCTCCTATATATATTACTATACTACGGGGAGGGTGATTATCTATATCCTACGGTGACACTATATATATATAATATATATATATATACCCGACTCTTATGGTATTAATTTATTGGTGAGTTATGTATTAGTCGCTAGAGAGTGAGGGGTAGAGTTCTTTTATATATATATATATATAATATACTCACCCGCTTATATATATATATACATACTCCTCACTATATATATATACTATATATATATATATAGAGGGTATTAGGATAATATATGCGTCGTACTATATACCGTACCCATTTTAAATGATTTAAATGAGAAGGTCGTGTTGACAATTCTTAATTAATTTTAGATAATTCTGTTTGTCTGCTATTTTGAGAGAGAGCAAATCTCAGGCTCGATTCAACTCGTTTAATTTTATTATCTTTTTTATCGGCAAGAGTCTGTCATAAAAGGGGCATTTAAGCACAATCATATTTGGTTGGCCATAAATGAAAGCGAGCAAGTAATTGCAGTGGTTATGTTATGTTTCTATAAGATAATTATACATATATATCCATTATCAATCACCTAAATTTGAGCGAAATCTGATTCTCAATGAATAAAGTTTATCTTAAAATTGGTATGCTTCCTTAATTTCAATCACGCTTGTATCACTTGAATATTAAATAATGATGTTTGAGTTTATTGGTTCATCATTCATCTCAATTGAATGATTAAGACCCGTTTAAAGTCGTAACTTGGAAGGTTATTATAATAATATTATTTTAATATAATTACCTTCTCTCAAATTTGTCAGGTTTGTGGGACAATGTTCCCTATTTTTCTGACAGCTGAAGATTGTTTGTCTGGCAGCCCCATCATAACGTAAGTGAGAAACCTTCCAAAACTTTTCGAATTCTAGAGATATTTTCTTTTACACAATAAGCAAGTTTTATGGAGTGAGTCAAAAGCCTTATTTCTCTCACTATAGTGTTTAAATATAACATTATCATATTAGAGTTAAAGAGACAAGTTTTAAGACAATTTAATTTTATCCAAACATATATGTAGGTAACATACTATGGCTATTCTAGACAATTTCACTGCAATTAGCAGGTTTTGCAATCTTGTAATCCTCCATATATTTCTATAAGAAAATTTAAGTCTCACACATCGTGTTAAGCTTGCGGTAATCTTCTTAAACTCAATTATAGCTGATCTTGATATACCGCAAATTACTTCTGTTATGGTAAAATAAACATCTTAAGAGATTATTTTGACGACAATAGAACACGCTATAGAGTCGCGCACGGAACTCCGTGAGTTATTCCTTGTCCACGAGACGAACCCAGTTTGAAAACCACTGATCTAGATTATGGTAAATTTTGATTATGTCTTAAACCATCAATTGCGTTTCTTGCAGCCTGAAAGTTAGTAAAGCTAGTGGTGCCAACTTTTAATTAAACAATAATTAATGTTAATTCCACAGACTTTAAGCCTATGATAAAGCCCAATTAGAAGTAATAAATTCATATTAGAAAAATGGTAAAAATACTTAAAACTTGATATTAAGGAGAAAAATGTCAAATACTTACATTCATGCACATTTTTCACTCGAATGATTGAAATAAGTTATGACATTTTTATTACTTATTGAACTATTTCTTTCTCAAGACAGCAACAGACCCATTTGCATCACCCTTTTCTAAAACTACAATACTACCCGACAAAACGTTTCTGGCATTTCGGTACCGTAAACTAGCCGTTCTTGCGGTACAACTTCTTTGTTTTCCCCTGAAATGATTACGGTTTCGATGAAAGGGGTACCTCCAGTAGCGTGTGCAGGGAAGGGGGTTGAGAGGCTACAGCCCCCTACCCCCCGAAATTTTGATGAAACTAAATTTTATCAAAATTTTCAAATAAAAGCAATGCAAATTGAAAAATAAATAAATGTAAAAACCGAATAAAAATCAGTACTCTAGAAGATTCAGCCCTCTCCGAAAAAAAATCTTGCCTAGGTCAGTGGGTGCCTTTATATATCATATATAGAAGGGAAGTGATTCTCTCTGGCATGGAGTCTTGCATTCCATTTTCTTTCTCCTCAACTAAAACTTATAAATCTTTCTTTCTCTTTCTATTCAAAGTAGGGACGCTGCCTTCAAAAACTACCATTATCTTCAAATTCTAATTATATTTCAGATTTTATTACGGAAGCGTGCTAAACCTATGATTCGAAACATAGAGATCTCTTTTATCCGCAGAAAATGCAATAATCTTTCTGGTCTTTCTGGTTTCTCCTCCTCGCGCTTGCAAAAAATATCACCTCCAAATTAGTTTCCTCTTTCCTTCCTATGCTTATTTGTTTACTTGCAACGTCACAACAGCTGCCTAAATTTCGGCTAAAGCTGGACCCTTGGGTCAAACACTTGCTTCTGATTACATTACAGACGATTTCGGAACTATTCCTCCATCTTAAACTTCCTACAACTCATTTAAAACTAACACTGTAATTTCTTCTAATGATAATTTTTCTCCTCACCCTTAGCTTAACACTAGCAAGGCGTATACGGTTCTGACGGTATCTTTCATGTGATCCTTAAAACTTGGGCTTGTGAGCTTACACCCAGCTTCGGGAAACTGTTTTGTCTCATTTCAGCCTGTCCTATGAAGGGTGACACCAACTAACCATGCATCTATCTTCCAATCGTTTTAACCTCTCTAAAGTTCTAGAATCCATCCCCCAAAAAGATTTGCAAGTAACTTAAAACTTAAAACTTAAAACTTAAAATTTTAAAACGCTAGTTAGTACTTTAAAAGAGCTGTTTAAGATTCCATTTCATTTCAACTATGTCCCCACTGACCAGAATGTAGCAGATGCAGTCACCAGAAGTATTAACATAAATAAGTTTTTATAGCTTTAAAAGTTTTTGCAGTTGGCCCTGATTAGATAACAAATAATTTAAACAAATGGCAAATATATTTGAACATTTTTTTACAATAAATTTGAACATTCAAAGTGATTTATTAATAAATATGTTTGATATTAACAAATTCTCAGGCTATAACACAGTAATAAAAATAACCACATATTTGTTTAAACCATTTTACTTTAAAACAAATCAAGATCCACATAAGAAAGCTGTTTTGTAATGGATACATCAAATGCAAATAAATCATTTTAAAGAAGAAATAGCTTTTCAAAAAGCCGTTTCTTAAGATAAAACTAAGATACCTATATTAATTTCAAATTTAAATTTATTTTTGGATACAGATAACATCTTAAGAACAAAAGAAAGAATCTCAAGATGTCTTTACTTTGATTATAATGTACTTAACTCAATTTTACTGTCCAAATATCATCATTAAACAAAATTATTTTTTATGCATTGCCATAAACGTGTTCAACATTTACGTTTGGGCTGAACATTAAATTTTATTAGACATCAAGGATTTTGGATGCCTAAAGCTAGATCAATCAAAAAAATATAATTGACAGTTGTATAGCATGTAAGAAAAAAAGCATATTTTCTTCTCAACATCCTAAATAAACAGACATGACAAAATATCACATGAATTTAATTAAGCCTATATTAACAAAAGAAATGCTGTAGAAAAAATGTATGTATTAATATTTACATGTCCTAATATAAAAGCAGTTCATTTTGAATTTGAGCAAGATATGACAACTTCTAATTTCATATTAGCTTATCAAAGATTCTGTAATTGTCACACCATTCCTATACCATTGCATAGCGAAAATGCAAGGACTTTCTAAAACGGTGCTGGTATTATAAATAGAGCATTGTTCTCTAGCGAATTTAAAAGAGTTGGATGCAAATAACAAAGCATAATAAAATATCTTTGTTTGCAGCGTATGTAGGCTCTGCATGGGAAATATTAATAAGAGCTCTAAAATACTACATACGTAAAGTTATATGTCGTACCAAACTAAATTACTTTGAATTGCTTACTAATTTATCAAATATACAGAATGCAATAAATTCGAGACCTTTAAAGTATAGAGCAAATATTTATGGCAGAAGTAGTAGCAACAAATTCATTTTTAAGATTGCATGAAAATTCATCCTTAATTCTAAAAGATGACATGGGTGATGTATGGCTAGACAAAAAATAGTCAAGATATGGTAGAAAAAACATTGGAAAATCAATCTAACATTTTTGAACATTTCAAAAAATTCTGGCATGAAAGTTTTTTATTGAGCCTAAGAGAGCATAGTAGAGACATATTAAATTAACTGGGAAAAAAAATTAAAGTGGGTGATATTGTACTAATAAAATCCCTAGTTAAACTTAGTTCATTTTGGAAATTAGGTAGAGTACTTGAAGTTTTGCTTTGATATGATAGCAAGAGTCGTACAGTAAAAATTAAACAAGGAAATAGAAGTATACTTTGTCATTCAAATCCCACACACACACCCACACACACACCCACACCACACACACACACCAACACCACCCACTAGTAGACAGACATCACTATTGACACGTTATACACCCATCACTATGCACTACATGACCCGATAGACCACATTTACCCCTAGACACTTAACATTTCAACTTATACAACTTTCTAAACGACACTGCCCAACCTTTTGGTATCTGTCAATGCTGGGTCAATTTTGAATCCCACGGTAATTTTTTGTCCCCTCTTCCTTTAGAGAACATTTAGCCCTTTTTGTTTTTATTGCCTCACCTATGTGATGGCTCAACTTTTTAGACGTGGAAAGCTCAGATGCTTTTATGGCTCAAATTTGATGAATGACCCGTCATCTTTAGGATGTGCCCGTACCCATAATATTGAATGATTTCACAGCTTTGCATCTGGACTCCAGATTTTCATTGATGGATCAACTTTGTTGGTTCCCAATCACGACGTAAGAGTATCGTAAGTTGCACCCGATGATTCTATTACGTGTTTTTCTTATGAGTTATTAGATGAAGTGCCAGGTGAGTGCCAGGAATTGATCCAGTAGCCAATGCTAAAGGTGCCCAAAGTGGGAAAGGCCCGGGAATAGGTCGCGAGTAAGAAATGAGCCCAATGAGTCGCCAACCTCGGTTCACATAGTTCCAAGTGAGGAGGGAAAGAGACATCTGAAAACCGCCGCGACGAAGCCAGGAGTGCCCACATAGTGGTTCCATAACTGGAAGTGCCGAGCTTTTTGTCAAATGCACTTGTTTCAGCCTCCCCAGCCTGAGGCCCTAGAATAGAGACTCACAATTATGGGTGTCTAGCTCCCCTCACGGTTTAATAAGAGTCGGATAGAATCGCAGGGATGGTAGGGTTAATCTTACAACCTATAGAGTTGAAAATGCTTTTCCTACTTTCCATGGACGGTTCAACATGTAGTGATTTGTGAAGATTTGAATATAACACCGATAGATATATATCTCAGAAGAGCTACTACAATGTGATCACAGTGTCGCACAGAATCTTCTCAGATAGTCGAACAGTCCCGCACTTGGAGCCCGCTACCGCCATTGGATGAGCCGTGACAACAACCAGCTTACGTTGACTTCTTCCTCTCTTCGTTTGCGACCCCAGCAGGAATTAGCGCTATATTCCGGCGCGCCACAGAGCCAGCGGCTGCGCCCGCCCAGTGGCATACCGCGCGGGCGCCAAGATGCCGCATTGTTATATACTTTCCAGTGTACCCGGCACGACACCGACGTGTCCGCAGCGGAAAATTTTGGCTCCAGGCCTTTCTGCCCGCAGTTGTTGACAGTTACCCTAACACGAAAAAATAATGAATATCAATTGGTAACTATTCAAAGAATTCGTTTTTCAAATATACTATCGAGTCATTCATTACCTTATTCCAATTAATAAGTTATTAAAAACCAGTACCTTATTCCCTAAAGCAGTAAATTCAGTAAATCAATTAGAGGTGTTATTGCCTAACACCTAGGGGATTAGTATGTTTTTACTGCTTAACTGCTTTACTGCTTAACTCTGCTGCTTTACTGCTTTTAACCAAGTTGTACTTGCCTTAAAACTTTCTGCTTTACTGTTTTAACTTTCTGGATTTACTTCCCTAATGGTCTGGGTTAGGGATATAAACTTCTGTTTTTACTGCTGTTTAACCAGTGGCCGTAATTTTTAGTGGGGGGCCAAGCGGGCCATGGCCCCCCCGAAATTTTTTCTAGACACTAGAAATTTTTAGGTATCATATTCCGTTATTAATATAATAAAGTGCAGAAGTTAAATTTAATTTTATATAATTCGTCCTGTTTGGAAACTATTTTGTTAAGTTAATAACAATTAACTAAGCTTGAACATCAGAGAGAAATGCGACACCAGTAAAATTTCACGAAATAATGTTTTGAAGATGTGTAAGCGACCATGCTCGATCTGAACTGCAGTAGTGAAATTGCTCTACAAGGAATTATAGGAAATTTCAAAATAACTCACATAGACAGACCCAACTATAACATCATTGCAGCTTATCAACTCGTTCGACCTCCTTCCACCACTAGATTCTTATTATTAGATATCGCTATACCCCCTATTTCCTATAAAACTGGAAGTTCGCTTCGCTTGGCCGAAACTGATCGGTGGAACCTGATTCTCATGAACATTTGATTAATTCACCCCATCTTTTTTCGACAGACTATTATGCCTCGTCTCATGATTAATCACAGCCTGATTTATAGTCATGCGCGTTTTTAGAATTTTTCCTTGCAAGCTTTTGCATGATGGAGGCCTTTCTCGTAACGGGGTGTGTAGAGGTGGTAGCCATTCATCGAGACGTATTTTCTAGAATAGAAAATGCTTTTATTTAACATTTTTGCGTAACATTCTGAAGCATCTTCGACCGGGCTACAAGCCACATTAGGCCAAAGAATGAGAATAGATTATAGTAACAAGCATAATGGTATATTATGGGAACAACTTTTTATAGCAACTCGAATGTAAAAACAGTCACTGCAAAGGGTCACTCCCACCCAAAGCGACAAGATAGAGCTGACACTTGTTTCATTCGGTTCAGAGGCAGTTGTCACCATTCCCATAATCAAGTATGTTATACCTGTTTGTAACTGCTATGTGCATTAAATACTGGCAGACTTCTCTACCCGGGAAGATGTTTAAAATAGCATCTGAGATATGTAGACAAGAAAGCTGTAAATACGGTTCGCGTAGATATTCTTAGAAATACAATTACCTTTATGAGCGTATTAGATTCTTATGACTTTATAATTGGCGACGTATGACCACTCGCTCTACATACATCGGAAAAAATATATAGAGAGAAATTGACATGCACGTTATCCGTGAAGAATCTATATTATATTCACTCATCAATCCATGGACAATTAAATTAACACATGCCTACTATTCTCTATGTTCATGATTTTAGTAATAAATTCTAGCTCGAGTGAGATGCATGTTCGTTTACCCATTTCTCTTTTCTTAGGAAATTTAATATTTTCGGGCGAGCTAAACCATATATATTAAAATCAAGGCATATACGAATTGATTATTTACACTATCTTATTATTTACGTATATAATCCTAAGCCCTTATGGGATTATTATCATATAATAGTTCAACCGCTTGAGGTACTAGATCTCTGCTCCTATTATTATGTAGATCTATTAGTAGTTGTAATAAATAATGAGTTTATATTTTAGTACGCGCCAGTCATGTCCTTGTATCTAGTTTAATAGTTACACAGAGTGTGAAGATTATAATAATTTATATTATTATATATTATAATATAAACAGCAGCTCATAGCCTGAACATCATATTCCTATATACATATCTGAAGTTAGTGATATTACCCTTTCTCCAGCGATTTTATGTTTTGGCCCCCCGAAAAAATATAACCTAAATTGGCTGTGACTTTACTAATTGGACGGGCCAGCTGGCTGTAACTCCAGGTTTATATTAAGCACGAACTGAAGGTTCTAAGTCCGATAACCCTCACGCATCAGGTATCTTGACATAATATCGTGATAGTTCTTCGATCATAATGAATTACTCATCCAAATTGGTTTTTAAATACTTTTTCTTGATCTCCAGAACTGAAAGACTGATTTCGTAAGAAACGGATTTTCCGAGAATTTAGGAGCTACTAGATTCTCTCTGTCGATAAATAATATATCATGTTATATTGTTACTTATCATATGAAATTTTTTACCTTCTTTTCTCGTTCTTTGTTAGAAAAAAGAGTAATGTCTCACTCTGCGTAACACGAAAAGAACAGCACGCATCCTGAAGACACTGTCTCCGCTACCGTCTAGAGCACACTGTGATATTACCGTCTGTTCCTACTATTACGTCTAATTTATTAAATATTGTCGTTATGTATCCTGTTATAAATAAAAAAGTTTAGGGTTTTCACACATAACTCTTTATTGTTCAGAGAAATCCGCTTCGAAACCTGATTTAACGCGTATTACGATTCCTTATCATCAAGGGATGATCTTTTAATATACTCTGATCGAGAAGAAGGTGCAGGCGTTCGGTAAGCAACCCCCTCTAGCTAAAAGCATAGCGCTATCTCTTTCAATCGCGTTAAACCCAGCTCATACTCTTACACTAATCTAGAAATTACGCGTATTCCCAATCACTGGTTTTATCCTTATTCTTATTATGTTATATTTTTTGATGTAATGCAAAAAAGAAATGTAAAATATCTTTAAAAATCACTATATCTCGAAACTTGATAACACATTAACTTGAAAAAGAAAATGATCGCAAAGCACATACTTAATTTCTACAATAGACTCCCACAACAAAATTTATGAATATAAATAATAATAATGATATAGAATAATTAGATTTTAACTTACCGAAATTCGATGAGATGCGGGTGAAACTAAAGTGGAAGGCTCTTCGAGGTTTTGAGATGCAATTGCGTGGTCAATCACTCGGATGTTTGACCAATCGATCATTTATTTTTGACCCTCTAAGTCATTTATATCCGTCTTATACCAGGTGAATCCTGATTTGTCGTTGCAAATTGATTAGAGGACTTAAGGCATTTAATTGCATTCCATGTCGAACTGATAAATGTTGTTACCGAACGTGCAAGAGACAAATCAGGAGTATGTGGACAGCTCATACCTAGCCTTTTGCTTCTTGATAAACGGAAATCCAGTGTCCTACTGAGGTGATGTGTCGAGGCAAAAGACCAAATAGCAACGATGAAAGAGCGTGATGAGTATACATTGAATTATTGAAGCTAAGGTATCCTTCTCCAACTTTACGAGTAATCTATATCAAATTATTTAGTTAAAATAGGATATAGTTTGCATGATTCTGAATTAAAATATATTGTTCTTATAATTTTGTAAATCATCCTCCATATTACTTTGAGCGTTCCATCTTAATTAATGACATAATGAAAGCTATAGTTTATTACTCTTGTCAATTTCATGAGGGTGGAGGATGCTCAAGATAGACCACAACAGTGATACTACAATAATGGGTGATTGTAGACTTAGTCCTAATGTACCCTTTCTCAGACTAATTTACCTAAGGAGCTACCCTTTTTTTCAATAAATGTTTTAAATAGATGTAGAGGACAGTACAACTGTAAAGGTCTAGCTGTACAGATATCTATAGGCATATATATAATTAATATTTACTATTATTCATTATTAGCATAATATAAGAATCTCGTATATTCTTCATATAGAGGCTTAAATGCCAATATATATGTACCGCTAACATATTAATATAGACAATCGATTATCTACCGCCGACATCCATTACGGGTTGGGATTAAAAAAGAAGTCCATCTTTCATCTACCTCTTAGTTCTCGTCTAGATACACATTCCTCAAGGACGATACGACCCTACAGAGATACCAAGTGGTACCCCATTTCAAGGAGTCCATCCTATACAATGCATCACTTTCATGTAACAAAAATCGCGGTCCGTGAAAAGTGAGTACCGCGGCCACTTCTCCATGACCCGATACATACCTGCGCTTGGATACCCCTATAAAGAAGATGCCGAAAAGAGTGATGATTATTTTATAAGTGTGTATACTATTATTATATAGATTAGTTATAGAATTTCCTAAGTAGGCTTCATGTTCCACGATACCTAGTCATCATTTAATTACTTTCTATGTGGTAATTCGTGTCACGATTAATATATATTAGATAGTAAGGGTAATATATGCTGAAGTACTCGATAATACTTGAGTGAAATTTAATATATCTTGAGGTTTATTTCAACTCTTTATAATATACTTAATATAGCAGTATATAGATAGGTAAATACGAAGAAAAATTAACATTTCCCTTAAAACCTTGTGCAGGACTTTCCTGTAGCTATTCAAAAGCGGAAATTTTCCAATTTCCAAATGGCCGCTTGGTGATTGGAATTTTCAACACTATTCTCATAATTCTAGAGGTCTTCAAGCGCGTCTCCAACTAGATTTGGACAAACAGTTCGACTGCCTGAGACTATACATTCAGTGGTCAGCAACGCACAGCTAGGTGCCTTACTTTTATATCTTAGATTCTATAAGTCACCAAAAATTTCTAAGCTTGATTCGTGAACCCGCGACGAAATCTTGATTAACCATAAGAGTCTATCTACCATGGTATCGCGCTAGCATTAGAATATGAGTGGCTTTCCCGTTGATGAGCCCACAATTATCGCCATTCTAGTTCTGCCCGATAAGAGAAGTATGCCAATATATAGGGCTATTATTTACTGACTCATCCGAAAGCAGGCCTTGGTCAACGACGATAAAACAATCTTATGTGATGAACACAAAGGCGTTCGAGTACTTTGAAACTATAAAAACCACGAATGTATTGAAGAGCATGAGGTATTGTTTTGCATCATACTGAATAAATTTAACAGATGTTCTTATATAGTAGCTTACTATAAAAGGAGATAATTACAGCGGACGCACCCTAGTGAAGTAGCCATTGAAAGATAGATACTTCTAACCGGGCTTACGAAAACATGTATACAGGATCAATTTTATTGATTCTGTGTATATAAGTACTATATATTAATTCGTCAATCACCAGAAGAGAGTATCTGTACCATCGATGTTCATTGTCAATTCGTTTATTGAAATACATATAAAGAAACACATTAGAGGATCAGGATTTAAAAGACTACTGATCAGATAGTGCTCTTGGAAATAATTGAACTCTAGACGGTTAGAAACATCTCGTAATGCGTAATTGAAATGTACGAAGTGTAGGAACTCTAATCTGAATAATGTGGAGCTATCTAGAGATAATGATATAGTTGGAAAGCCGATTGAGACGCTAATCGATGTAGGATTCATGAAGAGAAACGTAGGCCAATTCACCTCTTACAAACAATCTGTGTAAACAGTCAGTAAAGGATGAGAGAATTTAGCATGCCTTGGTATCTTAGCGGTAAGATCCTGGAGCAGCGATTCCTTGATGCTAGGATTAGACTACCTCTGAACACTTAGTATTCATTTATGGAAATTATAAACGCGCCCTTATACACTGTAAATATACAATCTCGTTAAAAGTGCTCTAGTAGTAATAATAGGATATTAGACAAAAATACGATAATGTACAGAATACATTTTTCTATATAGCTGTGTGTGTGTGGCCGACTTAACATCGCTGTTTTCGTTAGCAGTTGTAAGACAAATCGTATGCTTTGCTAAACCAGGTAACGCCCTCGTACACATTCAAAAGCCTGACGCTATCTTTTACGTCTACGAAGCCCTGGTAGCTTTATTTACGCTCAACCATCAAGTTTCAGCCCACTCTAACAGTTCTCGTGTGATTGAGCTTTACGGACCTGTACAACAGTGTACGAATAGGGCGATATGCTGAAAGTCAGGCTTTGAAATGTTGAAATGTGAACAGTCTCAAGCGAGTGAAATATCAGTAAGTTTGGACCAAAGCCCAGCAAAGCTATCGAACAATTAGAATACGTATGACCAAATCACCCTCTGTTCTTGAGGAATTGTAGATTACACCTTTTCTTATATTGCTTTTATATCATGATATTTTTACTGCTTTAACGCACACTCGTATGAGTGAAAGTAATTATAGTATTTTCCTAAAGCAGGGGAACAGCATCAACTATCTTTACCAAACCGAGTAAAGCAGAAAGTTAAAACTGCGCAAAAAAATAAACCAGACGATCCAGAAGCTTACCAACGTTAAACAGAAGTTACAACTCCTAGCATAATTTTTGTTATCCTAAGTTTAAACTCCGCACATACCTTCTCTCGGCTCAAAGCAGAATAAGATTTATACAACCGAGTAATAGTACGTCAGATAGTTAACAGTAAGCAGTTAAAACAGCATACAATCCATTATGTGTACTAACACATCTATTGATTACTGATTACTGCTGTAAGGGATGAATTTATGTTTTTAATAGAATTTCGCTCAATGTAGTAAAATAAAAAGATATAATATCAAACTCTGTTAATCTTTTTATTTCTCTTCACCATCGCATCACATTTAATAATTTAGGAAAGATGAAATTATGTATACATGAATTATTAGAAGGGAAAAAATATATGACTTGAAAAGCATAACCACCAAGACTGGAAATAAGAGACATTATATAATAATCACACGTGTAATGGGTCGTAGAGATCGTACCTATGCCACTGTTTCTTTTTACTAATCTCAGCCAAGAAATTTCTGAGATTCAACCCTCACGATCGAGGTCTGGTAAAGACGCGGAATGCGATTTCCGAGATGACTTAACATCTAATTTAATATTAAGACGATCTGAACTCTGACGAGATCAAAATGTGTTGATCTAGTCGAGGAGTGATATAAGGAGAAACATATGCGAGGAAGTGTGTATAACTTTACTCATGCTTCGAAAATAGGAGTCGATTGCGGTATATAGGTGATCATGATATATAAGATATAGGAGCTTATGAGATAGTAATCAACGTATGCTCAATATATGATGGTGCTGATTTGCATTATAGAATTACATAGTGAGTTTGGGTATTAGTAACAATAAGCCTATCCCTTGAGTGATTGAGCATCGTCGGTAGTTGAGGTGTTGTGCGTGGTTTGTGGGTGTGGTGGACTCAGTTGTGTATTAGATCGAGTGCAAGTGGCTATATAGGAGTACTCGAGTTTGCCTTGATCGTCACCGATCGTATAATTCCTAGAGCTGTGGTCGATGTGGGTGACGATCGCAGTGGAGTGGTTTTTTCGTCATACAGGTGTGGATCAGTGAGTAGAATCCTCTCTGTCCAGAAACATAAGGCAGTAAGGGATATCACTCATACTAGAATGAAAGCGTATATCCAGACCTAGAGCAACTCACGTGTTAACGACATATTCCTATTCGCTAGTCCCACTCGTGCGCCGCTCAGAGAAAATT
>JABUQX010041477.1:15000-36483 GCA_015478945.1 Trachelipus rathkii | reverse complement strand
TTATTTATATTATATATATTATTACTATATATAATAATATATATACTTAGTTATTATATATATTGTACAGTGTAGTATATTCACTATATTTATATATATTAATTATATATATTATATTATATTATATTATTATTACGTATATATATAAAATATTTATTATATTATATATAAATTTATTTATATATTATTATTATATAATTATATATCAATATATTATTATATATGTATATATAATATATATAATATTATATACTTATAATATATATATTATTATTATATTGAGAAATCAAAGGAATAAAAACACTTACTCATTGTATCATTTTAACACATATTTGTTTTTTATTTATTAACAAAAAAATATATTATACAAAAATGCTTTATTCTAGACTATCTCTTTTTTGCAACATAGATAATTCTACATTTTTCCGTTATTTTATGTACGCTAAGTTCAACCTTTAAATGCTGTCCGTTCATCTAGGATCCCTATAAAATTGCGAGTTTTATATGCTTTGAACATTTTGTTTTTCTAAGTAAAGATCTTCTCTCTACTCTCTCTCTCTCTCTCTCTTCTCTCTCTCTCATCTCTTCTCATTCTCTCTCTCTCTCTTTCTCTCTTCCTCTATTCTCCTTTCTTCTTCTCTTTTCATGATTAAAGATTAAACAATCCAATATGTTTAACAAACCGTTATCCAATAGAATGTTTTCATTATATTGATACAGGGAGCATTTGATTGCAGAGTATTTTTGCTTCATGTCACTTTTCAATATCATTTTCAAGCAAAATAAACTTGGTCTAAATGGTTTCTAGGTCTCTTTAGTAAAACTTCATTCAGAATTATTTTTCAAAAATTTCGTATAATTATAATTATCCGACTAATATCGGATTATCGTAAATATCGAAGAGATTCATGCTTTACTAGTATTTTTGGGTAACTTATGATCTGTAGCTCACTAGCTTACTCTGTAAGGACTCTTTCAAAATAGCATAGATCAATCCAGTCAATCCAAAATAGATAACGTATATTTATATAACTATGTCTGGATATGCAGATGGAATTTATTCAAACGTATGTTTCTGGATTTGAAGTGAATTTGTTCAAATATGTCTAGGATTGAGTGGATTTGAATTCAAAACTATGTCTGGGAATTGAATTGAATTGTATACAACTACTGATATGTCTGATGGAGTGGATGTTGATTCAACATATAATCTGATATTTTAAGTGGAAAATTTAATTTAATTAATGTCTGAATTATTGAAAAGTGGATTGATTCATTCTATGTCTGATTGAACTGCTATGATTCAACTAGTCTGGTGAAGTGGCTTGATTCAATGTGTCTGGATTTAAGTGATTGATTTAAAACTATTGTCTGGATTTAAGTGATGATTAACTATGTTGGATGAAGTGAAATTGATTGACTATGTTGAACTGAAAGTAAAGTTGATTTCAAACTATGTTGGAATTGAAGATGATTGATTCAAACTATGTCTGGAGTTGAAGTGGATTGATTCAATTAGCTGTATGTCTGATTTGAAGTGGATTGATTTAATATATGTCTGGATTGAAGTGGATTATGATATAAACTAGTTCTGGATTGAAGTGATCTGATTCAACTATGTCTGGATTGAAGGAATTGATTCAAAACTTAATTCTGGAATTGAAGTGGATTGGATTGATTGAAACGTTAATGTTGGAAGTGAAGTTGAATTGATGAAAACTATGCGATGGGTTGAAAGTGAATGGATTCACTATGTCTGATTTTGAAGTGGACTTCGATTTAACTATATGTCTGGATTTGAAAGTGGATTGATTCAAACTATGTTTTAATAAATGGATTGATTTCAAATTATGTTCCTGATTTGAGTAGATTGATTCAATTCTGTTGGGTGAATTAGCGGCAACATTTCGGAGAGCTTTTCCCAGTCGCGCAGTCTTCGGTCAGTCACGTTTTTTTGATGTTTGATTTTGGGATTTGACTTAGAAGTTACTTTGATTTGGAAAAGGTGCCAACTTGTTTTTGAAAATCATCAGTAAAGCAATTGCAGTAAAGTAGTTCTCATAGGTATAGTGCTTTATGTTTCTTCAATGTCTTTATATCTGTTCTGTCTTCTATGTCTTTATGTCGTTTATGTCTTTATGCTTTATGTCTTTATGTTTCATGATTGTGTTTCATGGTCTTTTGCCTTTATTGTCTTCAAGTCGTTAAGTCGTTCATGTCTTCTGTCTTTTTATGTGTTTTATTATCTTAATGTCTTTATGTCTTTTCTTGTTTTTAGTCTTCAGTGTTCTATTTCACTCTTTTGTCTTATGTACTTCATGCTTCATCTTTATGGTTCTTTGTCTTTTCATGTGCTCTTTTATGCCTTATTTTTACATTGATATTCATTGTTTTCATGTCTTTCATGTCTTTCATGTTTTCATAGTCTTCAATGGTCTTATTTTCTTTCGTGTCTTCATAATGTTAAGGTTTTTGCCTTGATGTCTTGTTATGTGCTATTTTCTCTTTGAATTTTATCTTCTAAGTGTACATGTTTTCACGGTTTAAAGGCTTCATGATTTATTCTTCTTGATATGTTTTTTGTTTTTGGACTTCATGTAGCGGTGTTTTCCGTGTCTTGAATTGTTCTTTATAGTGGTCTTGTTATTCGTTCTTATGGGTCTTGATTGTCTTATTTTTATGTCTTTATGGCTTTTTGTCTATAGTTTATCTTTGTTTTAGGTTCTTTATTGTCTTTTCATTGTTTATGTCCTCCTGTCATTTGGGTTTCATGTCTCTTTTTATTCCCTTGTCTTATATGTCTTTCATGTTTTTCCTGTATTTTGTTTTTATGTCTTTATGCCTTCATGTCTTTTTTAATCTTCATGTCTTTTGCTTTAATTGTATATAAAACATGTTTCTTATGTATTTTATGTCTTCATGTCTTTATGCCTTCATATTTCTTTATGTCTTTTTGTCTTTTTCTATTACTCTTATCGTCTCTTTATGTATCTCATTTTTCGTTTTTCTAACCTATTAAGTCTCTTAATCTCTTCTGCATTTTTATTTGTCAACAAATCTTCTGTCTTTTATGATTTCATGTTTATGTCTTTGTCTTTATGTCTTTATGTCTTTATGTCTTTATGTCTTTATGTCTTTATGTCTTCTATTAATTACAACTTTATATGTCTTTGGTCGAGGTCTTTATATGTTTTTATGTATTGCTTCATGTCTTCATTGCTCTTCATGTTTTTATGGTTTGTACGTGCCTTATGTCTTCATGATTTACATGTCTTTCGTGTTTATGCCTTGCCCTTATGTGGTCTTATGTCTTGTGTCTTGTCATGACTTCATGTCTTTTGTCTTTTGCGCATGCAATGTCATTTCTTTTCTTCTTAACCAAGACATATAGAGTTTTGTTGCATCTTTTAAAATGTTATTGGAAAAAATTTTCCATCGATGTTTGTAATATAATTATTTAAAAACAAATAATCACCGATATAGTTTTATGATCAAGATCAGTTGTCTTATCTTATTAATTCAGGCTGCAATGTAAAACCTTAGTGGAAATTGGAAGGTGAGATTGAAGGTCGAGAGTGGAAGAGTAAAGGTGAGAGGAAGATAAGGAGAATTGCTATAAAAACATTATTTATAAAAAAACGTTGTTGTGATTTCAGATTTACGAAAGATATGAGTATTAGTTTAGAAAATATCTTATCAAAATCTTTCAACATCTCAAGATTTTATAAATCTTCATTTGCTTTAAACTCTGTATAAACTCTATAGTCTGGTAAAACTTCTTATAAAATCTCAATATAACTACACTAGCTCGGTCAATTTCAACAATCGAAGTCTGGCTTTACCTGATTTAATAGCAAATGTTGCCTTCACTCTCTGTCAGTACAAGTTCTAAAACTTGTCTCCTCATTACTAAAAACTTGACTGGAAAGTAATACCAATTCGCTCTAGAATTTTTTATTTCTTGCTTTTCTTTTTTTTGGCTTTACACAATTTGAAATCTGCTCAAATTGTTCTTTTTATCTCTGTCATAATATCTTGTTCAATCAAAATCCTATTTATACAAGGGTAACTTCCATAATTACAAGATTTTTTTCCTGTTTCTTAATGCCCAACTAGAAAATCTCCAATTACCACAATATATGTTTTTCCTATTTCTCCAAGATTCTATATATCTATTAAAATATCTTAATTATTAACTTTTATTCTATATCTATTTATATAATTATTATTATTTTATATTACTATATTATATTTATTACACTATCTACGTTAAAATGAAGCTTATATTTATAATTTATTATTATTTATATTATATATTTAATATATATTATATGTATTAAGGAAAATATATTAATATATATATATATATATATATACTATATATATATTATATATATATATATTATTAAATATATTTTTTTGATGGGTCAGCCCAGGCTTTATTCAAATAATCTTTTATTGAGTGATGCTTACGATCAAATTAGCATTACAGGATATTCCCTGGACCTGCGTATCTGGAGAAGTGTGTGTGTGTGTGTGTTGTTTGTGTGTGATGTGTTGTATGTGTGTGTGTGTTGTGTCCTGTTTTTGCCGAGTTCCTTGGTGCCAGCCCGTTTGGTTCAACGGCTAGCAGTCTTTTAAGTAGCTCTTCCAATTCTATTATATATTATTATTATTATATTATATATCTTATATTATTTTATATAGGTTTTATATATATAATAATATATTATTATATAATAAGATAAAAATCAATATAATATATTATATATTATAATATTATTATTATAACCTATTATATATATTATATATTATATACTATTATTATATATATATATTTATATATATATTTTATACTTATATATATTCGGGGTGTATATCGGATCGAAAACCTTGCGGCTCCGCGGCTCCCGGCTCCGGCTCCTGCTACAACTTCCGTATTGGCACTACTTCTAATACTATACAAACAAATTCTAAACAACACTTCACCAACAACAAACAACACAACAACGAACAACAACAACCACACACAACACAACAGCAAACAATACAACAACACGACAATTACTTACTTACTATTTCTGATTTATAAATATATACTAATATAATTAATAATATTATAATAATATTCGTAATTAATTTCATTATTAAATGTATTATGCGAAAAACAAAATATAAGCTTCATTTTAATGAAAATAAGAAGAAGAAAGAAGAAGGAGGAAAAGAAAGGAAGGAAGTACAGAGAGAGAGAAGAAGAGAGAGAGAGAGAAGAAGAAAGAAGAGGATTAGAAGAAAGAAGAAGAAGAAGAGAAGAGGAGAGAGGAGGAAAGAAAGAGAAGAAGAGAAGAGAAAAAGAGAAGAAGAAGAAGAAGAAAGAAGAAAGGAAGAGAAGAAGAAAGAGAGGAGAAGAAGGAGAGAAAGAAGAAGAGAGGAAAAAAGAAAAAGGGGAAAGAAAGAGAGGAAGAAGCGGGCTTGAAACCTGATGGGGAATCCGTTCGGAAGAAGAGAGAAAGAGAAAGAAGGGAGAGGACTCGCGCAGTAGCCGAAGAAGAAGAAAGAGGAAGAAGAAGAGAGAAGAAGAGAAGAGAAGAAGAAGAATAGAGCGGAGATGAAGAGGAGATGAGATGAAGATGAAAGAAGAAGAGAAGAAGAACTATAATTGCAGTCTGTTTTAGGATAGGCAGTTGACATTATTTATCATCGAGTTTCCTTGTGACTTTAAATTACAGTAAAATGATTTTATAATGAAATTTTTTAATTGCATTTTTACATTTATAATCTTATTCCCTTCCGAGTCATCATCAGTATGGTTTTTGACGTTCGAGGTCACTGATGGCGCTGGCGCGACGACGCAGCCATGCCCCCAGCGGGCTCGCGCAGACTTCGGTTTCCGGTGAATTCTCTAGAAAGTAGATTCTGGGGTCCAGGTTGCAATATATTACATGAAAAATCCTTGAGGGAAATTTTGTCTCGTGCGGTATTTGCATACGCGTAATTTTAGGTGAAGGGGTTGGTCTGTTGCGAGAGTAGTGGGTGTGGGCTAGCTGTAGGAGGGATGTTTAGAAGGGGGGAGAAAGAAGTTGGGTAGGAGACCTGAAAGTGTGAAATAGGGGGAGATTAATAAAAGATAAGGGAATTTTTGAAATAAATGAGAGTTAACTTGATTTACTACTTAATACATGCTACTACTCACTTCCTATACTACGATACTACTACTACTATACACTATCCTACACTTACTACTTATACTACTACTACTTACTAATAAAATAAATAATAATAATAATAATAATAATATATTAATAATATAATATAAATATATAATAATGATGCTATAATATTAAATAAATATAATCATAATATAATATAAATAATAATAATTCGTAGTAATATCGATATAATATCGATAATAATATTAATAATAATATATAATATAATATATAATATAATAATATAATTAATTATATATAATATAATACATACATATAATATAATATTAATATAATAATATAATTAATAATTATTGAATAGTGAATTCAACTAAGTGAATATTAGGAGAGAGAGAGGAGGAGAGAGAGAGAGTGATAAGAGAGAGAGAGCGGAGGAGAGAGAGAGAGAGAGAGAGGAGAGAGAGAGACGAGAGAGAGGACTACTTTTTTGTTATTTCTAATTATGCACGTAACGACTACTGGTATGCTAATTATTCATTTGTCTTCAGAATGGCAAATTCTCTCTCATCCTCCTCTCTTCTCTCTCACTCTCTTCTCTCCTTCTCTTCTCTCTTTCATCATCTCGTCTCTCTCTCTCTCTCCTTTCTCTCTCTTCATACATCCGAAAGACTATGTAGTTTTCCAGGAGGGTTTTATCCTTCTCGGTAATTCATTATCCAAACATTATTCTCATAATATCGAAAAAAATTCCAAACTTTTTTATTTATCAACATGTTGTAGGCATACCCAATTTAAAGATTCCTTATATTATATCTATATATCTATTATTTATATATTTCATATATACTATATTATATATATAATTATTATAATATATATATATATATTATTTAATTATATTATATTATATATATTATTTATATATATTAGTATTAATTTATATATATAAGTATATATATATATATATATATTATTATAATATTATTAAATTTCGATAATTTTTTTTATCGATATTATATATATTATATAAAACTTTGAAAGTTGCTTTTTAATTTTATATATATATATATATTATATATATATTATCTATATTATATATTATATATATTATATTATAATATATTATTATTATATAATATATAGACTTTTTGCGATTCTTTAACATATATACCCCATTCCTTATAATGTTTATTACCTTAAATGTTATTAACCATTTATATTTAATTGTTAAATTATTGCTTTGATTTTCAGGTGCTTGTCAGTTTATTACGAATTGTTTACGTAGCATTTTTTTAAGGTTGTATATAGAAAATTAATTTTATTATTTTAGCGTAACAATTATATGTAAATTAGAACTTAGAGAACGAAGAGAAAGAAGAAAAAGAAAAAGAAGAAGAAGAAGAAGAAGAAGAAGAAGAAGAAGAAGAAGAAGAAGAAGTATAGAAAGATATCATGCTCTAGTAGTGTTTCAATCGTCTATTTTACCTACTTACTATACTACTACTACTACTACTACTACTACTACTACTACTACTACTAGAAGTCGAATTGTCTGAAATACTTGTATTTGACTATCGTATCCCTCTGAGGAGTGTATCATGCTTTGATAATATCATATTTATTTATGTCTTCTTATTCAACTGTATTAAAATGTGTGTATCATAGTATTATAGTGTCATTGATTTATATATGTTGTCTCATTCAACTGTATTAAAACTGTATTTTAACTGTATTAAAAGGTTTGTATCATGCCATGACTGCCATAAAGTAATATATGTCATCTTATTCAACTGTATTAAAAGGTTTGTATTATGCAACGGTAGTGTCATGAAGTAATATATCTCATTTTATTCAACTTTATTAAAAGGTTTGTATTATGCAACGGTAGTGTCATAAAGTAATATATGTCATCTTATTCAACTGTATTAAAAAGTTTGTATCATGCTACCTACGGTAGTGTCATAAAGTAATATATGTCATCTTATACAACTGTATTAAAAATTGGCTATCATTCAATAATAGTGTCATAAATTTACATATATTCTTATTATCAGTATTAAATGGTATGTATCTCGTCATTATATTTCTTGTTAGCAATTTGTCTGAAGGGAGTATCATCTTATTTACATAATCGTTTTCCCATAGTGTAATATTCCCTTCCGCAAAAACCGTGACCTGAACGAAGCTGTTAAACTGTTAAAACTGTTAAACTGTTCTTTCGTACATTTCTTATAGACCACAATACGAACTCTGTACAAGATTAATTCTTATCCACTCTACTTTGATTGGAAATTACTATAAAGAATATTACGCCCTCTAGTTTCTCTTGGAATATTACGCCCTCTAGTTTCTCCTCAAATACTCTTTGAGTATAACTCCCAACACCGCTACTATCTTGCCTAAGTTTTGGGTGGTGCTCAAGAATAAGGGCAACAAATACTAGAAAACGAAACATGCGAGCTCTCCACCAACCCTCAAGTGATGAGCTAGTTCGTTTTCCTGTCCTGTTATTTACATTTTCCTAATTATTCTGCTCTGCATTCACGAATACAAATTACCAGGGAGAACACAGAACACAACTCATCCTTATTTCAAGATGCCACTACCAGCTTTCCAACTAAAATATTCAGTTTTTCAACGACATTACACTCACGCCTTCATGCCTTTCCTCCTCAACAAATTATTACCACCAATATATTAAAGATAGCTCCTTCTTGCTAATAAACATTTCCATGTCCCATATTACATAGCTTTCTAAGTTCATGAAACATACAAATAAAAACTTCACCATAAACTTTTCAAATCCTTCTTACATTATATACTCACCACCGCCTCTCGACCACACTCTTTGTGAGAGAGAGACGCATAGGAGAGAGAGAGTATTGATGAGACTGAGAGAGAGAGAGAGAGAGAGCCCGACCAGAGTCGAGACTCCGGATGAAGTTCTGAGCCGGATATGTGACACCACGGAGGTTGGAGTAGGGAGGCGATTGATGGGTTATGAAGTTAGACGAGAGAAGAGAGAGAGAGAGGAGACAGAGAGAGAGAGAGGATCGGAGTGAAGAGAGAGAAGAGAGAGAGAGAGAGAGAGAGAGAGGAAGAGACAGAGGAGAGATGAGAGATGAGAGAGAGATGAGAGAGATTACCGGAGGAGAGAGAGAGAGAAGAGAGCGAGAGAGAGAGAGATAGATAGATAGGGAGAGAGAGAGAGATGAGAGAGAGGAGAGAGAGGAGAGGAGAGAGGAGAGAGAGAGAGGGGAGAGAGGGAAGAGAGAGAAGAAGAGAAAGAGGAGAGAGAGAGAGAGAGAGAGAGAGAGAGAGAGAGAGAGATGAGAGAGACGAGAGAGAGAGAAGAGAGACGAGAGAAGAGAGAGATGAGAGAGAGATGACGAGAGAGAAGAGAGAATGCAGTAAAGCTGATTTAAACAAGGACAAAAATATGACATACTTCAATCTTCTAATTAGTCACAATGCAAATTACAATTTAACTAGTACATTACTTAACTGAAATTAAAAAAGTATTTCGTTGCTTTGTTCCATTCGGTAAATAGAATTAGGACCCAAGCAATGGGGAAGGAGGGAGACATAACCCCCCTTCCCCCGAAATAGCTTAAAAGAATTACATAGGAAAATAAAAATAATGTATGATAATATGTTGAAAAATTACTAGTTTCTATATACATTTCCTATATATATATATAATAATATTATATTACCATATTAATTTAGGTTTACAATATATAATATTATTATACTATATAGTATATCATACATATACTATAGTATATATATTAACTTATATATATAATATATATATATATATAATTTAAATTTTAAACGATTAAGTGGCAATGACTATAGAATAAACTATTCTAGTTTATTATTATTATTATTATTATTATTATTATTATTATTATTATTAATATTATTCATATTGAGGACGATGTTGAAAATAATTTCCGAAACAAATTAGAGAAGATGGATCCAAAATAGTGTCGTCGATGTTGAAGAGATGTAAAAAAAATCCGATTCTTCGATTCTTGATACCAGATTTAATATTCGGTTGAACATAAAATAATTCCGATTTTAACAAAAACTCGCTTTTTGATTTCGAAGGCTGATTTCGATTCAGCGTTCCATCACTAATTATTCATTATTATTATTATTATTTTTTTATATTATTATTATTATGTGATTATTTATTATTATATTATTATTGATTATTATATTATCCTAATATTCAGTATCTACGTTGACAATAGTTGTCTTTACTCAAAATGACGGCTGTGATATTTATAAAAAATATAAAAAAAATAAAAAAATTGTATCTTGAAATTTCAACTAGTTGTGGTGTTTGTTAAAGAAGAAAAATACTGCTTCAACAGAACTAATTAGAGAATATTTAGTAGCGTATAATATCTAGTATATATATATACTTATATATATATATTATATTATATATATATATATATATATATATTAATATAGTATATAATATATATAGTTATATACTATTAATATAGTGTATATGCTATTATATGTATCTCAAGACCTCGTGAATGCATGCGCGCGGAATGTCCATATTACATCCAATACAGTGTCATGTCTCATTAGATAGATAATAATATGAAACGCAATCGGAAATTAGGAAGAGAAATTGACACGGATTCGGGCAACTAATCGTGAATAATAATAATAAATATTAATATAAATAATATATAATATATGATAATGATAATGATAATGTTAGATATACATGTAGATCAATAATATAATGAGATGGATAATCGATAGATAACTGATAAAATAATAATAATAATAATAATAATAATAATAATAATAATAATAATAATAATAATAAAAAAAATAATACTTCACTTAAAATTCAATCCAAATCCTAAGTATGTCATAACGTGTAATTATAAAAAATTAAATCAATAAATTAGTATTACAAACGCTAAATAAAAATAGCTCAAGGTTAGTAATAAAAGAGTAATACGCCAATAATATTGTATAATATCATATATATATATATATATATTATATTATATTTATATATATACTATAATATATATATTAGGATATTAATCTATAAATTAGCAATATTAATATAATTATAGGGAATTAATATATATAGGTTGGGTCATGATAGGACCCACCACGCCTCATAGAAGCGTCCATAACTGGCGTGTTAGTAATATATATATATATATATTATACATATTATATTTAATTAATAATATGAGTAGAGATATATATATATATATATATAGTATATATATAGTATATATATTATATAATATATATATATTCTGACTTTTCATAGTATTAATAATTCAAATTATTTCATAAATCCATTAATTTATTATTCATAAATAACCGAAAATGATAAAAAAAAAAAAAAGCAGATTCCGTGTATGGTAATAGTTTCGTCTACAAACATTAAAGACCGTAAAACGCCTGACAGACGAACATTTGTTCTAAGAAGGGCTCTACTCTCGTACCCCAGAACCCCCAGTTGGAAAGAGGGTGGGTTTAACGGAAAAATTTAATATTATTATTTTACCGATGGTTTGTATAATTAACCTAGGGTTATTCATTAATTTAAAAATATATATATATATATATATATAATAATAATATGATATATATATATATACTATATATATATATATATAATTATATAATACTATACTATATATATATATATATATATATATATATAATATATGATGGTGGAAGGTTTGTTGTATAAGGGACTTGCATTGTTAACCGTGTGGGCGAATTCAATCTCGGATTTGGACATAGGGCGGGAACAAATAATTTAGATGCAGGTAGGCGAATTTTCCCTGAGATTTTCTCAACTTCGCGTCACCAGCTTCGGTGTCATTATTCAAAAATACTTTCAATTCACATATTCCCAAGAACAAAGTTGAGCTTATGTACCTTCTTCCTATTAAAATTTTACATCAATCACTTTGTTGTAATTTCAAATGACAACATTTCAACAGAAGTCGGTGGGAATTTCATAAACTTTATGGCGTAACGGGCTCCATAAAGGCTGGCGAAAGAGCACAAAAAAAAAAAAATAATAATGATAATTTAATTTTAGCTTAGCAGGCTCACATCTTGGGGTGCAAGTACTACGAGCAAACAACAAGGCTGAGTGATTGGGAACAGAGATAAGCGATCTAATCAAGCATGTCATTCAAGTTATTCGCCCGGATATAATAGAAGATAACATTTTCCTGTGATTTTTTACGATTTTCATTTTGCACTGATACGGATCAATGACACTTCTCACATGTCAGATTTACAACAGATGCAAATGAGGAATGTCTGACATTTTACATTAAGCAGGAGACGGATGTGAATCCTCCACAATTAAACGTGGGTATATAAATATCAAAATCTAATTTACACAATATATATTTACACAAAACTTATCTCAAAAACGGCAAATACGTATCTTGAAACTACTGTGAACTTTCAGAACTTATTTAAAATATATAAGTTTCAAATTTCGCGGCTCTTGCCAAGAACAATAAACATACAACGGAAACTTTAAAACACGAAAAAGAAATGCACGCTCTTTCCTTACATTTATTATTTTTATTTATTCCCAAATCGTGTTACCGAATTCCTTATGACCCAAACAAAAACGTTTTGTATTGAGTACTTATCCAAAGAATATAACTCGCCCAATATATATATATATATATATATATATATATAGTAATATATCTATTATATATATAATTTGATAATAAATATATTAAAGAGTATATATAAAATATATATATAGTTTTATATATAATATATATATATTATACTATATTATATAAATTAAATATTATATATTATATTATATATAGTCGGCCTATATAATAGTATATATATATATATATAGTATATAGATATATATATAATACTGTTACATATAATAATATAATAATTATATTAGTTACTACTTACGCCCCTATAGTCATATATGATTATTATATATATATATATATATATTAATATATATATATAATATTATAATATATATATATATTATATATATAATATATATAGGCAATAAGAGTCTCTTCACACACATCATTGAAGGATTTTCGATTAAGCGTTTTACCGAAAATGTTATCTCAACCACTTTAGTACTTCAAAACTTCATATATATGTTGTGTTTGCATTGAGTACCCCCTTCGTGGTGTGCGGTGCGAGTTCGAAACGCCCATATTACATTTAAAGTACACTTTCAATGTATTTCATAGAAAATATTTATAATGTTAACGAATATATATATATATATATATAGTATATATATATATTATATACTGTATTTATATTATTTATTTATTATTAAGATATATATATTATTATAGTATACTATATAATCATAATATATATATATATGGCAAAGGTCGGAGGCCTACCAAATTCCACCAGAGGTGGTTTTTGGGAGGGCGTAGGAGAATTCTCAAGTCGACCCAATTTAAAAGCCAGACATGTCACCGATACGCAGCGTATGAAATGTGCAACCGTCAAAGTATTGCAAAAGGTTATTGATGAATGTGTTCTCAGACTTTACAACGGATAACATGCAAGACTGAGCATCTCAGTTAAGTCTGGAGTTAGAGAGAGGGATAAAAAAAAAAAAGGATGAAACTGTGTAGAAAGGAGTATAGCACGAACCAGGGATGGCACGGAAAAAAATCAATTGATTTTTTCAACTGATTTTTTCATTATTTTTGTCCAAAAATCATCATCTTTTTCTTTGGTTCATTTTTTTCAATTTTTATATATTTTTTTATTTTTTTTGATATTTAAGTTGATTAATTTCAATGATATAAAAAATTAGAATAATACAATACCATAGAAAATCTTCTCATGTATCAAATTTCTACACTATAAAAATGTCAACAAAAGATCATGTTTCAAAACTGTTTCTTTTATTTCTGATGTAACTATTAGCATTGTAACCCACACTCTTTAGTGTTGCGGTTCCATTGTGTCATATATAGCCCTTATTTTAAGATTTTGGAAACTCAATGGCCTAGGATTAAAAATAATACTTAATCGAACTTAAAAAAAAGTTTGTTTACAAATTTTATTTCACGTGACGTCACGATTCTCAAAAAATCATCAAAAAAATTAAAAAAATCAAAAATTGTTTTTTTTCTCAAAAAATCCAAAAAATCCCCAACCCTGGCACGAACCCATCTCAATGGAGGAGGTATGCGAGTGGAAAGTTCAGAAAAGCAGTGAACGTTGTAATAGCAATAAAATATAGAGAGTAACGCAACAATTCGAAGGGTAGATAGAGACTGGAGAGAGAGAGAGTCAGTGAGAGCAAAATAGTTGATTAGACGAAAAGTTCTAGACTCCACCTTTTCAAGAAGAACTTTGAGAGTGGAACTACCCCAAAAGTGTGAGGGATACTACATACAGGGGCAACGACAACCCTATAAAAAGCAAGCGAATGATGCGGCGTGGATAAATTTGAAGGCTCCTCAGAACACCCAACCACTTAGAAGCTTCTTTATAATGAGATGTAATATGATCCTTCCAATTAAGGTCAAGAGAGTAGTGATAGGCACAAACTCACCGCTAACCATTCAGTGATCAGTATTCCTCTGACGTCAATACTCCCCGTTCCCTTTTACACATACATGAGCGTGTACATACTTTTTTTTTTTTTTTTATTGTAAAAAGTTCACACCTCACGGGCATAGGCCTATTCAAGGAGGGGAACTTCTCTAGGTAATTTCTACCTAGACCAACTTAGGACTTCGAACCCACGACCTTGCCATGCGACTCCGTCGCTCTACCGTATGAGCCACGTGTACCCTTTTTGTGTGCACATTTTTGTTTTGGAAGTACTTTGGTTGCTGTTGTTGTTATTGCTGTTGTTTGGATTAGAGCGTGAACACACACACACACACACACACACCATGAGAGTTTAGGAATGACTTCAGCATGTAAGTTTTGTTGTTTCTGTTGTTTGATGTTGCCGCGCGTACACACACAACACCACACACACATATATATAATAGATATATATAATATACATATATATATATATAGTATATTTAGTATATTTACATATATGTTATATACTTATAATACCTATATATTATGATATAGTTATTATAGCATAGATATATATATATATATATATATTATATATATATATATATATATATATATAAATATATAATTTAATTTACTTAGCTTGCTGCTTAAATATTTAGAATATATTTATTTTTACGTTATAGTAGGCTTAGTATCAGTATCGAAGTAGTGATGCACCTGATACCATGGATCGTATCGTATCGTGTATCGTCGATTTTTGAAGGTATCGATCGTATCGGGAATTTGAGAGAGAGTAGTATCGGTATCGGTTATCGTTAAAATTTTGCGATACCCGAACCATACCAAATTTTGCGTTCTTTTAATTATTTCGATATACGGTAATATATATATATATATATAATATACTATATATATATATATATATACTATATATATATCATATATATATAGTAAATAAGTATAATAGTATTATAGTATATATATAATAGTATATAGTTATAGGTAATAATAAGCCTATACGTCCGTATAACAAACTCCAGAAGAGCTGTGCCTTTGCACTTCGGGCTGAATACTTATCCATTTTCGACGCAAATATCACAAGAAATAATTTGTTAACCAAATTATAATTTAAAAGAACTATTTCCAATTATTGTTTCTTTGCTTTAAAAGAATGTCTTTTTTAGGGGAAAAATCATATAATAAGAGTGGAATAGAAAAATTTTTAGCTCCTCTAAAGTTTTAAATATTAATTTGACTTAATATATATATATATATTACTAATTATATATATATAATATAATATATATATATATATATTATATATTATATATATATAATATATATATATATATAAATATATATATATATATAATACTATATACTTATATAATACGATATATTATCAAAGGCGACTCCTACTCTGTGCTGCTCGTGCTTAGCACGCATTAAAATTATAGATACGGATCGATACTTACAAAATCAAGATCCTCAATACCATGTTTTAATTCCTGTCTGAGAATTTTGATCAATTACTGAACAATATTACATCCAAAACTATAAAAGATTATGCAAATATGAAGCAAAGAGTGTAAGAATCATCGCTATTAAAAAATATTTTTCAATCATTTAAAAAAGGTGAATGTTCGTGCTCAAATCGATTAAGTAGGCGGAGAGTTATATGCGTGGAATTCCTTAGCCATAAAATTTTGCTTACAATTGTTGCTTTGGATCTCTATAGTTATCCTCTTTGATGCTGCCATTTCTCTGTAACGTAATAAATAAGAGGAGTGAACTACTTTATTTATTGTTAAGTTTAGTTAAGTGGGTGTGGTCAAATACTTATATATATATATATATATAGTATATGATATTAGTATATTACTATAGTATATTTATATATAGCTTAGTTATACTACTAGGTAGTATATAGTATATATATTTATAGTATAGTATAGAGAGAGGAGAGGAGGAGTAATGACTGTTGGAGAGGAGGAGACGAGAGGGGAGGAGAGAAGAGAGAGAGAGAGGAGCCCGAGTAGTAAAAAGTACTGAGTCGCCCCGCAGATATATATAATTTTACACTATTTTATTTTTAATAAACATGATTTAAATCTTAGATGCGGCAAGCAAACACTTCCTCGCGACTACGAGCCTGGCACCCCCAGTGTAGAGACAGGATGATTTCTGTTAACCGGCTGCACTATATAATATATTATATTATAATAATATAATATAACTATATATTATATAATATATATATAATTAATATATATAAATATACTATATTATATATCATATTAATATATAAATATTTAAAAAAAAAAAAAAAAAAAAAAAACATCCTGCATAACGCTGCTTATTCCCCATGCAGGCGGGAACACGGCGGCGGGGGGGACCACAGGAAACTCAACTGTTAAGGCCGGCTATCCCAAACCAAGCGCCACCAACGTTTGCGCAGTCAAGTTTTAACATTTCCCCCAGTTAGATGGTAAAAACACCCAACTCTAGCGGCGGAGGAATTTGAACCACGTTCCTCTCGTGGATGAGAGCGTGTACTCACCTTCCCTGCCCACGAGGCTCTATATTAATAATAAAAATATTATTATAATATATATATATATAAATATATATATATATAAGTATATATATTATATATATAGTATATATATATACTATATATAATATATATATATTAGTGATGATCAATGTCACCTTTCGCATCCACCGGATTGCGGCAGTATTGCTAATATGCGAACATGTTGATTTTAACATCCGCGGATCTTCTGATAATTGGACTTATACTATATATATATACTATATATATATATGATATATATATATATATATATAATATATATATATATATAATATTTCGAGTTTTAGCCACATCTATTAATAGTATTGTACTCAGGGTGTCGAGACGAGCGGACCAACTCAAATGCCCACCCCACCATCCCCTTCCCATCCTCCGACCTTAATAAAGAGATTTTACAAGATTTATATCATATTTTGCACTAGTATGAAATGTATAATATAGGAAGGTTTTACGTCTTTTCTCTGAGTCTGTTTCTCGTTTCTCATAATTAGCCCAGCATCAAATGTCTCTCACTTGAAACAGCTATTAGAGGACAGGCCAAATATTTCCTTGCTAGTTTACTCAAGCGTGGGTAAATCTTTTTCTTAATTTCCACCAACTGATAGGATTCTAGTGGTTTTCTTTGTTGATAGTTTTCAATCATTGCACTACATCTTTTGGTAAGCGTGTGTTTCTTCACTGATACTGGACTGTAAATGCTTCCAGTGAATCTGTTATTGATTACTTGTAGAAGATGTTGGTTCTGTACATTTCGTTTATTTCCTTTTAGGGTGGCGAATTAATAGACTATCGAAGGAAGTTTTTCAACTGCAACACAAGTGGCGACTTAACTTGTTCTAACACGCTTATGGTGGTGAGCTAAAGAATATTAATCTATCTTCTCTATAGCCCGGAAACTATATGTATCTATATAGTAGAGAGGGTCAGGAGAGTGCTTCATAACTATATTCGGGATCTTTGTTTGAGCCTCTAGTCTTTATGACAGTCTTCACTCTCTCTCTTCTAGAAAGTATATTCCATCCTGATAGTGTGTTCAAAACTCATCTCTAGCTGTTTGTCACCGTCCTTATATGTCGATTCACATTCGGAGACAGACAAGCGAGAGGCGCTGATTTTTTTGGCATCAATATACTACCAGTTGCACTCTGGTAGACAACACTTAGTATAAGGCCCTTCCCAGTATTATATTACGGACGTTCTTCCCCCTTTGTACGCTTTGGCTCGCTATGCTCATCGGCTTTTCATTTTATATATCTATGACTCATTATCGTATTTATGTGTAACAATTTCTTTAGTGCTATAGTCTCGACGACTAGAATTGCCCGCCCGCGCCCAACACTCGCCGGAGGAGTTATATATCTCGCTCGATACGCGAGCGCTCGATCTCTCCGACTAATGTCGTGGCCGTGATGAAACTGGGATGTCTACCGTGGTGCATCACTACCCTACTGGTCTGGTCCACCTTATCTCCTATTTATATAATTAGTCATACTGGAGCAACTTATTATTATATAATTGTAGTATTTGTACTTTTTACTTAGAGTAACTCCACGGCTTCCTTATTACTTATATTCCGTATTTATATTATGGTCTAGCCCGTAGTCATATAGTGACCTTGTATCGAGATTAAGAGTTATCCTACGTATATATTAATATAGATAGCCATGTAGTGATAGAGAGCCTTTGTACTCTGTAGTTTCGTGTATCGGTTATCTCCATATATAAATTTCTTAGGAGATCGGTGGGTATCGGTCTTGCGTCTATATGAAAAAAACTAGCGGGGAGTACTGGAGGTCGGGTGGAGCGGTATCGCCTCAAATTCTTGGTGACGGTGCAACATAGTATCGAGATAACACACCTTAAAATGAGTTAATATTTCAAGCAGATCCTTCTCATCTTGGCCCTATTGCCATAATCTATTATGTATCCAGTAAACTATCGGATCGGCCGAGTAGGCGGACCTTCGAATCCATTTACACTTGTAAATGATTTAATTGTGCTAAAATTAAATTTAAAATAATATTAATATTAAATCCTCACTATAGTAAAAAATAAATGTAGTTATATTTAACGATCAACTAAAGTAAATTAAAGATTATGATAAATATATATATATATATATATATATAAATATAGAATATATATATTATTACATAGTATATATATATAATTATACTATATATATATATACTGTCGTGAGGAGAGAATGAGAGAGAGAGAGAGAGAGAGAAGAGAGAGAGTATATTGTATTAGGAGAGATTCTGCGTTTTGGAGTGGTGTATTTGGGGAGAGAGTGGGAGGATATATAGTTTTGTTTGTGACGAGGCACCTAGATGAGAGAGTGGAGCAAACAATCAACAAACAAAAATTCATTACATGTGACGCATTTCTAAACTTTCATGCTGTGTGTGTGTGTGTCAAGCGCGTCCAGAACAACAAAAAACAAACTAAAAGGGAGGGCTAGTGACGCAGAAAAATACGATTGCTGAATGCGTGAACTGTGTGTTTGCCTATCACTACCACGAGAAAAGTACAGCCAAGGTTTAAGTTGTTGTTTTCGAAGATGGTTATAGGTGTGTTGAAATTATGTTCGAGCAGAAAATTGAGAGGAACTGAGTTTTGAGACTTGATATTTGTATTCATATATATTATACTCTATATATTTTATAGAGTTTTGGTCGTATATTGTATGTTTAAAATATAGTATTATATATATATATTATTAATATTATATTAGTATTATATTGATCCTTTCCAGTTTTTCTTTTAGGTTTAACTATTTTTATTTTTAGCTGTAATAATATACTATATGCATAATCTCAATTATTAATAAGGTCTTAAACAAAGAAACATATAATGGAAGGTAAAGAATTACTGCCTTCTCGGGGATTGAACCACCGCCTGTTGCAAATGAGGACAATATACCCGATGCTTTACCACTGAGCTATCCTCCAACTACTCCAACTAGCTCAGTGGTAGAAGCATGTCGGGTATATTGTCTCAAACTTCATTTGTGTTTCAAAAGTTGAAATAACAAGGCCTACCATATTATAATATATATATATATTATATAATATATATATTATTATATTAATATATAGTAGTATATATATATATATAATATATAATAATTACTATTATATATATATATATAATATATATATATATAATATAGCATAAGCGAAAAAAACAAAGGAAGATTGGGATACAATGGCGTTCAAATTAAATTTCAATCTTTCAAAAAGGATAGCAAAAGAAAATATGCCTTGAATTTTTAAAAGTTTAAAACAACACCCATTTATTATTAGAACGGAACCCTTAATAGATTCTTTCTTTACCAAAATCAATTAATTACAAACCTGTCAAAATCACTGCTCGCTCTCTCTCTCTCTCTCTCATATATATATATATATATATATATATATATATATATATATATATATATATTATTAATATATATATATATATATATAGTATATATATATATTAATATATATATATATATATAGTTATATATATATATATATATATATATTATAATATGAATATAGTATATATAATATATATATATATATATATATATATATATATATATATAATTCTGTATGGAAATTTAACGCAATGATTCTGATGAAATCATTGCAAGCAGACCGCTTATGTTTCATGTAATGGAAAATGAGCTAGAGAAAGTACTTAGCAAAACAACATAGTTGTGTAAAATAGGCGGCAGTTTGATGCCTCACTCATAGTCGAAAAATAATTAGTCTCAAATATGTTACTAACGGGTTATTACTGACGCCAATATCTCGCCCCTCCTCGTCATGAAACAGAAACGAGCGAATCATTTTGAATAAATGAGAAGGAGATAAGAAGAGTAGGGACGAACGTTCAATTTCTCTAATAAATCCAATTTTAAAATCTAGAAATTGCGAAGACTAATTCAAACTTCGAGGTGTATGCTAAGTGGGAAAGTCAAAATGTAAAGGAAGGTGTTGGAGGAACTAGAGTCAGTTTTAAAACTGTTTTAGATCATCATTGAAAGTTGTCCCCTCTCAAAGGGACACAACTAAATCAAAGTCTACAGACCTATTCCTGTATTTCAAACAAGGCTGCAGAGTTGTT
>JABUQX010041477.1:0-10000 GCA_015478945.1 Trachelipus rathkii | reverse complement strand
AAGCAGCTCAATTTAACATCTACATGAAATAATCTATAACAATTATTTTAATGAAAGAAATACAAGTCATTCAAAATGATCGTCTTTTGCCCTAAGTCTGTTGGGTCAGTCGTCTACTGCAGTACGCACGATCTCCATCATAAAGTTCTTTACCACAACCGTTAGAGCCCACTTTAAAGATATAATATTTGGGACTTGTCTTGAAAAGACCATCCGCTTTAGAAATGCCCCCATAATTTGTAATTGGGGCTGCCAGACGGTCAGTCGTCAGATAATGGGGTTCGTTATTCATGAGCCAAGCTTGAAAAGATTTTGTTTATTGGTATTGAATCCTGTTGAAAGGCTCATGGTTTTATTTAGGAAGTAGGTCTGATCTAGTGGTTTGATCACAACCTCAGAACGATTTGACGGTGGTACACGGTAATAGAGGTTTTAACGCCTTCACAAAATGGATATCTTTGACCCCACCGTAACTTACTCCACACCAAACCATCACAGAATCGGATGATGACCTCTATGGACACGTGATACAAGTTCTGCTGCTTCCTATAGTTTTGTTTGTTAAAAACATTCTTTCATGGCAAAGAATTTTCGTCTGTAGAAAGAATTTTTCGGTGTCGATCATGCGAGAATTTAGCCAACAGGCGTTTAGACTTTTCTCTCAGGGGAGGAAAGTCAAGAAAGAAAGGCAGGGCTACCTTTCTTTAGGGCACCCGCAAGAGAAATATCCGGTACGCCTTTTGAATGCCCTTAACCTTAGATCCTCTCTGAGGATGCGAAAAAATGCAGTTCTTGGGTATCTGCATTTCACGTGATATGATGTTTCGTTTATGAAAAGATTTCGCTCAATTCGTGCCTTTACAACTTTGACAGTCTAAGCCCTGAGGTGTTCGAAGAGAACGTGGTCTACCAGATCAATGACGATCTTTCATATCACCAGTATCCTCATGTAACTTTATGGCAGAACACACAAACATACGGCAAATACCTAGCGGTTGCAGAGTCTTGAAAATAGTACTCTTTTTCTATGCCACAGTTATATAACTCTATTACAGCAACACGGTTTTGTTTATCGCCCCACATCATAGCTACTTAATATGTAACCGACAAAAACAGTGTCTAAGCTGAAAATATGAAGGTTACATATTTACACTATCAGTTATCGCCTTGGATATACTAATTTCTTAAAGGTCTATAGCAAACTTTAGTTTTTTAGCTTTATTTTGGGGAGTACTTGGTGTGTGTGTGTGTGTGTGTGTGTGTGTGTGTGTGTGTGTGTGTGTGTGTGTGTGTGTGTGAGAGAGAGAGAGTTTGTGTGTGTGTGCGTGCGTGTGTGTGGGTTTGCGTGGGTATATATATATATATAGCATATATATAGAAAGATAGAGTATATATATATATATATATATATATATATATATATATATATATATATATATATATATATATATATATATATATATATATATAAATAAAAATATATCTATGTTCTTAATATACATTGACTTTCAAATTATTATTATTATTATTATTATTATTATTATTATTATTATTATTATTATTATTATTATTATTATTATTATTAATAATAATAATAATAATAATAATAATAATAATAATAATAATAATAATAATAATATAATAATAACAATAATAATAATAATATAATAATAATAATAATAATAATAATAATAATAATAATAATAATAATAATAATAATAATAATAATAATAATAATAATATCGCCTTAAAATATAACCCTTCCACGATGATTATAAGGTAACCGCACCCCAAGCAAAGATTTCAAACTTCCATTACGGTTTAATATCAAAGCAAATAATTGCGATTATTATCCACAAATCCAAAAATATATAAAACGAAATTTTATTTTTTATATATAAATATAAAATAAACGTTCACAAAAATTAAACCCAAAATTGTCAATTTCTTCTTCTTGTTCATCTATCCATCAATCCATCTTCAACATATATAAATGGAAAATAAAATAATAAAACAATCACTCACATCAATATGTAAGTTTTATTATTACAATCAATTGTCAAGATAAGATTGTAAATCAACCTTTATCAGTAGGACACTGATACTTTTTGATCCAATAACTCAATTCGGTGATATAATAATAATAATAATAACAATAACAATAACAATAACAATAACAATAACAATAATAATAATAACTAATAACGATTAATCTGTCTTAATGTATTATTACTACCCCCGTTTGGGGGTGAAAGGAATGTCCCACCCAACACCCAAACATTTCCCAGTAGAAGACATATATATATATATATATATATATATATATATATATATATATATATATATATATATATATATATATATATATATATATATATATATATATTACCCGAATCACATTTCCACACTCCTGGATATGTAGTTAAATCAGCTGACAACTACTACCAATACTACAAGCACTATCACTATTAACCTTTAATAAGTTTTCAGTTAACAATCTATAAAAGCCCTTTGATATATTCCGATTTTATATTTCTCGCACGATCTTCCTTTTAATAATAATAATAATAATAATAATAATAATAATAATAATAATGCAACTCCTACTTATTTAAAGGGATTGTAGGAATACAACAAATGTGGACTGATGTAAACAAGTAGCACGTATAATAATAATAATAATAATAATAATAATAATAATAATAATAATAATAATAATAATAATAATAATAATAATAATAATAATAATAATTGTTATTACAAGAAGTTTTTCTTTAAAAAATAGATTTTAAAACGCTGTGAACAATCTATTTCAATCAACACATGTAAATAAAAATCGAAGTTTAAAGAACTTAAATCGAAAGGTCACTAATAGTAATTATAACAAATAAATAAAAATAAGTAATAAATAATAATTAATATAGATAAAAAAATAAATAAATAAATACAAATGCTGCTCGACAATATTTAAAGTACGGAACTCGGACTATAAGAAAACCGGATAGAAAATGATGGCGGAAAGCCCCCGAGAACGAACGGTAACACGACCTATACCATCCGAGTCTGCCGAACGACTAGCCGTAACTGAAGTAGTTCACTTCGTCGAGTTTGTTCAGTCATCGTACGAGCCACAGTGAAAAAAAGCTCCCGAATGAAGGGGAAATTTATAAAATAAAGAAAATTATATTATATATATATATATTCCTTCCGCAGCCCGCCCGTTAATTAATTCCCGAAATCGAATTAAACAATGGCACCTACTGTGACGTTTACGTGTCGTAGAAGTGCGCAAACGGGCTCGGGAAACGATGCATATGCGCCTGTGTGCCCGCCCGGGCTGCAGTCGGGCTTCGGGAAACGCAGCTGCTATTTCCCTATCGAATAATGTAAACAAAGGAAATGATGGCAAAAAGCAGTCATGAAATTTTTTTTCTTTTATTTTTTTTTTTACAATGGAAATCAATTTTTTTTTTTTATTAATGGATTTTAAAAGTAGTGAGATTGTGTCAAATATTTGTGTGTAATCACAATTTTTAATTCTCCCATTTTAATTATTCATAAAAAAATGCAATGATAATGTTTTCACTACATGGTGGCCCGTTTGAATTTGTGACACCTGAAGATTTTTCCTTGAATGCCAATTTTTGATGAAAAGATCTGTTACAATGATGCACTTTTTTTTTTTTTTTTTGCGTACATTCATTGGGGTAACATTATTTATGTTTTCAATAACAGTAATTTACAAGTTCATAATGTGAATAACAACTATAACACTAGGTTAGACCTAAACTTAACAAATCCCATATATATTATATATATATAAATTATATATATGGTTCTATTAGTATGCAGTCGATACCATGGTATCGGTATCGGTGTCGGCAGTATCGGCCGTTTTTGAGGGTATCGGTATCGGTATCAGAAATTTTGAGAGGAGTAGTATCGGTATCGGTTAAAATTTTGCCGATACCTTTAACGGATACCACACATTTGGGGTTTTAAATTGATTTCGATATATATCATATATATATATACTATATTATATAATATAATAATATATATTATCATATATATATAATATTATATATTATATCATATATACCATGTCCCGCATTGCTGCAGAGTGGTGTTGGTAGTTGAAAGGTTTGGAGCTTATCAACACTATTCACGAAAAGCAAGCTTTGATAGAAGGGGGTTTTCAGCCCCTTGCTATTAGTCAAAGAATTTAAAAATTTTCTTCAATGACTCGATGACTTTGAGAAACGAGCTTTAACCTTTCTAGAAATTTAAGTTTCGAATTTCTTCTTCTTTTTCTAAATCATTGATATTTTTTGTTATATCCCAATTATATTATTAATCAAATAATTAAAATTTAAAATATTTAATAAAGTTATATTAATAAAATAATAATTTATATTTATAAATATAGATAATAAATAAAAATAAATAAATATAAATTACAAAATGTATATATATATACTGCTCTCGATAAAATTTATTAAAGTATACTTAGGAACTAGTAGACTTATAAGAAATTAATACGCGGATATAGAATAAATGATATACTATATTGGCGTAGTGTAAAGCCCCCCGAGACGTAAACTATAGGTATTTAATATCAACTGAACCTATAATCCGGAATTTGGGTATTCTTGCATAATTTCCACCTTTATTCCGATATGTGATCTGCCCCTACTGTATGTTAATATAGGACGTTTTCTTTTTTTTGCATTTGTGCTTACGAAACGGTAACGCGAAAAATCGGCCTTACGGAGACACTGTTGCGTTCGTTTATTTGTGTTAGAGATAACTAGTTTAGCCGCATTCAGAGTCGAGAATTTCGTAAATGATATCAAGTTGCCATTCGTTATCACAACGTAACAGCAACTCTATCGCTGGTGAATAATAATCTAATTAGAGAAGCTTTCTATTCCAGTGATTGCTGAAAATCCTATTACCACGTTCTTACCTAAAAATGATGAAGGGAAATATGTATTTAAAATTAGAGAGACACAATAACAAAAAAAATGACGTACGTAGTAGTGAGGTATACCTTACCAACAGCTATAGTCATTTTTTTTGATTAATAGGAGTTGATGAATTATATTTCAATTTACATTTATTATAAAATATTTAGCTTAAATAATCTAATTTCTTCCATAAATCTCAGTATGAAAATCTACTACTTTACACAATGTTATATTGTATCATAAAATTTTATAGACATAATATATTAAACTCATTTTTTATTGTATTTATTTCATATGTTTATTATAAATCGTCGGGCTCCATCACAGCATCTAATTCAATTTAAAAATTAAAAAAATAACTCAAAAGTTAAAAACTACTACATTAAATATATTGTGTATATATATTATATAGTATTAATACTATATATTATATAATATTTATATATATAGCTATATATATATATATTATATTGTATATATATTATGTTTCTGTTATTTTATGCACTAGAAATTACAGCAATTAGTTCAGGCAATCAGAAGTGCCAAAGAAATCCTATGGATGTAAAGTGTAGGTTGTTTAAGTGTTTTTATAAATTTATCTGTAGAAGCATTTTTGAAAATGAGAGGGAATTTTTTGAAAGAGGGGATAGTATAGGTATTGAGGTTTCAATAGTTGAATTCTATCTGGGATACAGCTATATTCTCTGGTTGAGAGATGGTTAGTATGGAAGTATTAGTTCGAAAGTGAATAATGTTACCATTGTGTTTGATAGCTCCATTACTTAAGTTTTTTGAAAATATTATGAAATACTACTATAAGTCTCGAACGTTTAACAGTCGACACATTATTTATTATTTTAAAATAATTGTGACTCACTCAAGTTATCATGGATAGTATAGCCTTTATTTAATTGTAAAAGAATAACTGCCATTGATTTGTTATATAGTTAAAAGTAAAATCAATCTAAGATAAACTTAGCATTAGGGTAAATAAGTTTATTGATTTATAATAATGATTTTAATCTCGAATGGGAAAGATAACATTTTGGAAAGGTGAGTCCATATATTGCAAGGGAAGCCGTAGCATAAAACAGGAAGTTTAAGGTATTACAATTTCAATATGCTATAGTTTTATAGGCTCGATAAGTGTTTATCTGAGGAAACGAGTATGATAAACCCCATTTCCCCCTAATCTTACTGATTCCACAATCAATATAGATAAAGCTAGAAAATTTACGGAGAAAGTTATAAAGGTCTTCATGGAAAAATACATTATCTCAAATTCAGAACAAAATAACAAAGGATACGTATGGTATGCGGGACCTTAGGTACACCGCTAATTTTTAATGATTAAAAGGATGATAGTAAATTATAAGAAATATAGTCCCAAGCTTAATAATGTATTTAGTGTGATTTAGCGATATAATAATTAGCTATAAAGCCCAGAAAAATAAATATATTATTATAATAATATATATATTTATAATATATATATATTATATATATATATATATATATATATATATATATAAAAAAAAAAATTATATATATATATATATATATTATATATATATATATTATAATGTAATATATATAAAAATATATATATATATAATAATATAATATATATATATTTAAGTATTATATATAATATCTATAATAAAAACAGCTAAAAAGACCAAAACAAACTTAAACATTTTTTACTACAAAATCTATTGCCGACTAGTTCTAGTTTCGGGTGATCAAATCTTCTACCCATTCTTTCAAGGCTATAAAAGTTTAGAATGAATAACATAATAATAAATTGGTGAACTAATTTTCTCTATACATAGTCAATTATGTATATCTCACACTATTAAATTAGTTATAAATTGTTAAAATAAATTTATACAGTAGTATAGCTGTATTTACAAGATAAGAATTGAACTTTATTAAGCATAATTTTTCTCTCTATGGCCTCTTTAAAATTTTCAGATCCTTTATTTCGGTTTTTGTCATATTATTGTTACTTACTAATACTCGATAAAAAATAATGCTACTCATCCCTAATTTTAGCATCCGTAATTTATTCCTATGTTATTTAATCATTGACCGCGATATTCATGCTATGGCTTACTTTGGTTTTTATAAAATACAATTTTTGGAATCTATTGTACTATTGTGAGTGATAGATATGTGGTTTTGGAATAAGCTAGAAAATAAAAAAATTAACAAGATGGTTCCCTCCCTATAAAAGAATAAATCTTGTTATATAATTTCAACATATTTGTTGAATGTGAAAGGTTTTATTCAATATTGGTTAAAGATTAATTAGTATTTATAAAGTAGACTATTGATATATATATTGAATGGATAATTCTAATCTAATTTACAGTAATATCGCGTGCAACTTAACCGATCTCGCCGCCATCTTGTTATGTATCTAGACATTTTTTCGCTTTACACGTGAAAAGTAGAATCGTATAGAGATTTAATTATCGGCATAAGCACGGGTGATAAACTTTATGACACCTTCACTACAGAAATATAGAGGAAATTCCTTTAAGTTTGGATAAAGAGTAATTTATACTATACAATATTTCTATTTTGGTAAGGTTGGTACATAAACGAACGGTAAACTCGTTGGAGAGCAAACTCTTATTAACGAGATAGTTTTCGAGATAGTAAGCCTCAAGGATTATTTTATAATATAAACGGCTGTGACAAGAAATGAACGGGCTTCGGTATATTATATAAGTAGTTTTTTTGCGCGTCATGAATTATGAAAATTAAATAACAATTTAATTGGAAAAGGTATTTATACTATATATATTATATATATATAATCTATATATATATTATATAATTATATATATATTATAGTGATTCTATCATTGTTCAACCTTTTTTCGCATCCGCGGATGCGAAAATGTCTGAATTTTAACATCCGCTGGATGCGGATAATATATGTGTGTTAGATTAAGCGTTCTATATATAAGGTTTTCACCCTCTCCATTTTCATAAATAGAGAATTAATGTTAACGGTCATGCTAATCTACGATACCTGTTGATAGAATGATTATATTTATATATTTATTTTAATATAGTTAGTTCTAAAAAGTTTATTTCCTCACCTTGGATATGCTAATAAAAATTTTATTTAAAAATTTAATATATATAAATTTATTATAAATAAATTTATAATTTAATTTAAAATATAAATTATAATACTAATTATAGAAAGTATATAGTCCTATAATATCTAAATCATTATTTGAAAGTTTATTTAAGCCAGCAAATCTATAGGTGATTAATATAAACACTTGAATTTACCATGGGTGCGCCTAGAACCTCAGGGAACTTCACCCAACATCCCATACAATCCATCAACCCACCAGGCCTCTCTCTCCCAACATCTCCCCACTATCAACTGGAAAGAATTCTTTTATAGAAAAGATCATTTATATACTTTTTGACTCGCAAATTAGCGTATTAGACAGAGTGGGCTTTAATCTCTAGGCAGAGGATTTATATAATGTTGTTCTATTCGCACAGTAGACACAAACTTTTCACGCCCCGACCGTTTTCTCTCATATGTGCCTCGGGCACGTAGTATAGCGTGTTTTCATCGCTTTAGTCCAACATTATAATTATATTAGCCCTATATATAGTCATGTGCATAAATACTCTCTTACACTTGGGAACATCATATGAATTGTAGAGGACAGGTGACCAAGTATATTTCATATTGCATAAAGTTTGGCTAAAGCTTTGTGGTGTAAACATTTTGTATACTTAAACTTTATCCACCAAACTGGATAGTTATTCTATGCGTTTTATATCTTGGTGATTATAGTATTTCAATCATTTATTGAATCATACTATCTTTTGGAAAAGTGTTTCTTCATTATAACTACTGGTAACTGTAGAAATTCTTCCAATTGAATCTGTTATATTGATTTATAGTACTATGATAGGAAAGACGCATATTCGTATGTTATTTTCATTTAAATGTAAAGATGTTGTCAGCTAAATTAATAGAAGATATTTATTCCATTTAAAAGGATTTTATGTTCTCTATTCTAGAGTAAAAGGCTTGTTTGGAATAAGTTAAATTTTGTTCTAATGATTATTTACTGGTGTTATAACCACATAATTAAATAACACTTGTACCCTTTTCCCGTAACTCGTCATATCCTATATAGTTCATACTTCTCTTTTGCGTCTCTCTCACATCTCATGTCTTTTCGAATGTAATAGTGTATCAATGTGAATATATTTTCCACAGAATTAATGATGGTATTTTGAGCTCTCTATAGTTATTTTTTAATATGACTATACCAACTAAAACCTGTCAATCATTTTTCATAAACAAAAATTTCTCCCAGTAGTGTAGATGATAATTAATGGTTAATTCTCAATCTAGGTGAGATAAACATAAGTAAGATAGTGATATATGAGGCGTACTTGTATAATTCTTTTATTATACTAATCATAACATCATGTGACTCTAGTTTTCGGACTCATATTAATCTGATCTACACTTGTACTTTATTTTTTTGATGTGACGTTATATCTAATTGAGACATCATTACACAGTCTCGATTATAGGATATATCTGAGTCCGCATGTTCCTTTTATTATCTCATTTAAGATTTTAGTTGTCTTGCTTTAAAGAGAATTCACGTCCTAATATTCCTATCTTTAAATTCTAATTTCATATCCAAATCTCGTCAAAATATCAAGAGTGATCTGCGCATCGAACTATCCGCGCAGCGGAAAAGCGCGGTTTATAATAATATCGCGCTCGACGTAGGTCGGATCTTTTAGAATGATGTGCGTGATGCTCTTCAGCGTATTTTGTGCGGTAAGAGGATAGTTACCTCCGCTTATTCAAAAACCTTACTTTCAATATCAATATAAACCGTATAAATTTGTAACCTTAGAGTGTATATTTATAATCCATTTACGTAAAAGTTTAATGCGTAATATCCAATAGTTCTATTGAATAGCGTATATTATAGATATATATGATAATTTTTGGTATGTAA
>JABUQX010041475.1:2500-43755 GCA_015478945.1 Trachelipus rathkii | reverse complement strand
ACGTAAAAATAGCGCAAATCGAAAGACGCAGAAAGCGTAAAAATCAAAGGGATTATTTTTTCATTGTAAATAATAAACTTAAAGGATTAATAAATTAAAATCAAATAAGTTAATTATCAATGAACACCTTTAAACGTTCCGATACAAATCATACTCGTTCGCAGTATGTGGACTCTAATTGCGTTTCTTTTTACAAAGATTACTTAAAAGAGAACCGTCGTTTGAAGATCTCGTTAATGTATTCTCAGCGAGAAATCCCATACTCAACGATTTTATTATTGTGCAGGAAATTCTAAAAATGATGTAAATTTTACTCATTAAAAGAAATATTTTTATAATTTGCGTTTTCTAAGTGTAATGATTCCTCATCGTAATTCCCGTCTATTTTGCAAAAGAATAAACTATTTCGCATAATAATATTTCCTGTATATAATATTATATAGTATTATATATAATATATATATATAATATATATATATAATAGATATATATATATATATATTTATATATATATATATATATAGTATATATAATATATAATAATATTATATGTGATATATTTATTTATAATATAGTATATTAAATAAAATTTCACTTGAAAAACGTAAAATCGCCCTCAAAATTTAAATGTAGTTATAGAATTATTTAAATACAGAAACTAAATAAAAAATAATTAAGATTGCGTTCGCACAACTTAAAATTATAAATTTCACTTGAAAACGTGAAATAGCCATTCCACAAGACATTTAAATATATAATATAATTAATTAAAGATAAATATTTCCACAGTTAAAAAATAGGTCCCCTCCCAAAATATTAAATGTATATTAAATTAATTAAATTAAGTAAATAATAAGATATGAATAAAGATTTAAATACCAAAGGATTTCCGACTTGAAACGTAAATAGCTTCCAATATTAAAATATATATATATATATATATATATAATATATATATATATATATATATATATTATATATATATATATATATATATATAATATATATATATATGTATATATATATATATATATATATATATATATATATAATAGATATATATATAATATATATATTATTAAATAAATTTTCCACTTGAACAGCGTATATTCTGCTTCTCGGCAAAATAGTTAAATTATATAAATAGATTAAATAAAAAATAAGATAATAATTAAGATATGCGTTCGCAAACTTAAAAGTAAATTTCAACTTGAATAAACGTAAATAACCCTTCCCAAAATATTAAATATTATATATTATATAAAGTATATAGTATATATATAATATTATATATACTATATATATATTATATAGTATATAATTATATATAGTATATATATATATATAATATATATATATATATAGTAATATAATGATATTATATATAGATAATATATATATATATATATATATATATATGATTATAGTATAATTATAAAATTAAAATTTCACTTGAAAACGTATATCGCCCTCCAAAATATTAAAATTGTCATATAAGATAAATTAAATAAAATTAAAGTAAATAATGTAAATTGCGTTCGCCAAACGTTAAAATAAAATTTCACTTGAAAACGTAAAATAACTAATCCAAATATAAATATTATAATATTATATATATACATAATAATAATATATTATATATATATCATATATATATATTATATATAGTATAATATATAATATATATTTATATAGGTAATTAATATATATATACTATATATATATATATATTAATTATTAAAGATAAAATTTCAACTTGAAATAAACGTAAATATCGCTCTCCAAAAGTATTAAATGTAGTAAATAATTAAATAAAAAAATAAGTAAATTAATTAAATTGCGTTCGCAAACTTAAAAATAAAATTTCACTTGAAAACGTATATCGCCCTCCAAAATATTAAATAATATAATAATATAGTTAATATAGTTAGTATAGTTTGATATTATATAGATATATATAGCTATATATACTGGTATATATATATATATATATATATATATTATATATATACTATATATTATATAGTATATATATATATATAAGAATATTATATATATATATATATATATTATAGTATATATATAATATAATAGTGATTGTATAATTATGTAAAAATAAATAATTCAAGGATAAAGCGTAAATTAGCCCTGCAAAAATATTAAATCAATATATATTATATATATATATATATATTATATAGTTATATTATAGTTTATATATTAATATTAATATATATATAATAATTATTAAAAAAAATAGAAATTTCATATAAAGCAACTGCTAATATGCTTTCCCAAAAATCTTAAATACTATATAGAATAATTAAATAAAATTATTATAATAAATAATTTAAATTGCGTTCGCGAAACTTAAAGATAAAATGTTCACTTGAAAAACGTAAATAACCTCCAAAATAGTTACATAGTATATAATAGTATATATATAATATAATATTATATATATATATATACTATAAAAGTATAATATATATATATTATATATACTAGTATAATGATATATATATATAGTATATATGATATTAGATTTTTAAAATAAAATTTCATACTTTCAGAGATATTGTTCGCATTAATACATTAGTTGATTCAAAAGTTGTAGATAAAATCAATTAAATCAAGTAATTTGATGTCAAAACAAAAATAAATTTCACTTGAAAACTAAATAAAATTACAAAATAATAAACATATATGTAAATATATAAACAAACAATATATATAGTATATATTATATATACACGGCTATAGTAACTATATCCCTCAAATCTGCATATATATATACTATATATATGATTTTTAAAAATATTTACAGAAAATATAAATATCTTGAATAATAAGATCAGAGATTGTAAAAATTGTTTATATCGAAGATGTAATTTATATTGAAACTTTAATTATTTTCATAGGGCAAGGTAAGTTTATAGAATAGCAGGATAACTTGTGATTTTGAATGTAAAATGGTCTTTGATGCTGCAGTCTATGCTACAGAATCCGTTTTATAGCCTCATGGGAGAACTTTAGCAGGTGCTGTCAGCATGTGCAGTACATCCCCTTGGGGCGGACGTTAGAAGCTCTCGAAGATGCGGTATATTTAATTACTGTGATAATTAAATGGGATATCTTAGAATTATAAATATTATCGAATCAATTTTTTTTAATATTTTTAAATTATGAAAGCAAAAGAGAGACACAATAAAGAAAAGACATAAAAAACTTGTCAGAAAACTTGTCAACGATATATTATTTTTCAACACTTGAAAGATATTCAGATATTTACATATTGGATCCTAATCTTTTTATATCTTTGAAAGATAACGATCTTTTAGAAGGATAATCCTTTTATATCTTCATACTGGAAAAGGTCTTCGTGTTTTTCTCAAAAGAGCTTAAGTTAATTAAATTTTACCTAATTACATAGGCCATAAAAATGGTTTCCCTTCTTTATGATCCTCCATCTGGACAAAAGATCAAGCTGGCGTTATTCCTTTTGCAGAGAAGGGATTCTTTACGAGAACATCTTCTAATCCATTCAGCGCCTAAACATCAGTGCCCTCATTGTACAAAAAAATTTACACAGAGATCCAACCTAAAGAGGCATATTCGAGTTCATACTGGTCAGTATAAATTTTAATTGAATAACTAGCTTAATTAAATTGAAATTTACGTTTTTAATGAAAATAAGAGAAATTAATATCAATTTTCGAGAAGGTTTAAGAAATTTAACAAAATTAAGGAATGAAAACTCTAAATAAAAGAGATTAAGTTAATTAAATTTTACCTAATTACATAGGTCATAAAAATGCATATAATGTAAAAACTCCTACTTATTACAATTCGCAAATGTGATTCGTTATTGCTATTAAAGGAGGCGGAGCTATAGATGTCAAGAGGAGGGGCATAAGCATGCGCAGAGTAGTCTTATTAGGTAAATTTCCTCCCCACTATTCAACATTATTAACTCTATTTTCTACTCTTTCTCTCTCCTTGTTTATTACTTCAATTCTCTCTCTCTCATTCTCTTAATATCCATATATGATTAGTATATATATAGTATATATAATATATAATATATATATATATATATTATTATAATATATATAATATATATATATATATATATTATATTATATTTACTTATTTATTTTATATTTATTTTTATTTATTTGTATTATCTATTTTTATATATTAAAATATATATATTACTAGTATATATATAAATATATATATATATAAATAATATTATATATAATGTATATATATATATATATATATATGATATATATAGTATATATTATATATATATATATATATATATATATATAATATATATATTATATATATATATATATATATAATATATATATTAATATATATATATAGTATTTTTATATGTTGGATTAAAAGATAATTAACTATTTTTTTTTTCTATCCTTTTTTTTTCACCCTCCACTTAAATTAACTTTTGAATAGCGATGTTACAAAGGTGTCATAATATTTTAGGGATAATTTATATATATATATATATATATATATATATATATATATATAATATATTAGGTGTAGGTGTAGTGAGGCTGGGTGTAGGCTAGGTGCAGGTTAGGTGTAGGTGAGGTGAACCTGGGTGGAGGCTAGGTGTAGATGTAGGTTGTAAACGGTGAAGGCAGGGGTGGAGGCGGGTGGAGGCTAGGTTGCAGGTGTAGGATAGGTGTAAGGTGGAGGCTATGGTACAAGGCTGGGTGGAAATCAGGTGTAGGTGTATAGCCTGGTGAAGGCTGGGTGGGAGCCTAGTGCAGGTGTAGGTGTAAGCTGAGTGAAGGCCTGGGTGGAGGCTAGGTGTAGATTAGGTGTAAACGGGGTAAAAGGCAAGGGGTGGGAGGCCTGGGTAGAGCTAGGTGCGGTTAGGGATAGGTGTAGGTGGAAGGCTTAGGTACAGAGCTGGGCGGAATCTGAGGTAATGTAGGTGGTAAGCTGGTGACAGGCTGGGATGGAGGCCAGGTGCAGGTGTAGGTGTAAGCTGAGTGAAGGCTGTGTGTGCTTAGGTGTAGGTGTAGGTGTAAGCTGGGTGGTAGGCCAACGTTCGGGCTATGAAAGTATATCCTTTTTGCTTTCGGGTGGTGGCTTCGAACCACCGGTCCAGGCGGATGGAAAACGCGGCGGGCGGGAAAACGCGCCGGAGGGCTCACGCGACGGGGCGAAAAAACGGCGGGCTGGCGGGCGGGCTGTGGCGGGTCGCACCTGCGGGACCAGGATACAAGGTAGAGACATCAAAAAAGGGCTAAGCTCCTAAAGACAACATCAAAAATCACCGTGGGTCAAAAATGACCCATGGACGAAAAAATTAGGGTGGGGTAAAAATAGGGGGGGCAATACGTACACGGAGGCGAAGCCTCCGTCTGGCGCAACCCTCGAGAGGTTGCTAAAAATTAGGGGGGCCGAAAAATTAGGGGGCCGAAAAAATACCGGTGGCAAAAAATGACCCAATAGGAAATCAAAGGGGTGTCGAAAAAAAAGGTCAAGGCCAAAAAAAAGGTCAAGGTGCCCAAAAAAGGTAAAGGCCAAAAAATTTGGCCTCAAAAAAGGTCAAGGGCAGTCCAATTGGTCAAGTAATATATAAGTCAAGGTTCAATGTTCAAGGTGCAGGAAGTGGTCAAGGTCATTTTCCTCCGAAATCCATCTGTTACTACTAAGGAGGACAAAAATAAACCTTTAATTTTCGAAGATATATAATAGAACATACTATATTTAGCCCTATTTCTTAGTTCCATAACATTAAATTAAATAAATCAATTAAATCTTTAAGAAGAATGGTCAGAACCGTTAAGCATGGGAAATCATAAACATTTTCGCTACTATTATGATGAAAACGTGACGCTGCGTCAGAGTTGGCCGTGAAAGGAACTTTCTGACGAGGCACGCTGCCGAATTAAGTTGCCAACACAGCTTGTGGCCAGAGAGAAGCACTTGAGTTAGGGCGCATTTACTTTATTATATTATTTTTATTTATTTTATTTATATTTAATACAAATATAATATTTTTAAATATTTGAGTATTTTTTTTCTACAGTGTCTCTTTTAGCATATAATTGGTTTATGGGTATCTTAGTTTTTCTTTCAAATTCCGATATTAGAATTTAAATATATGAATTATTTTCTTCGAAATATAAATTAAGAATCAGTAAAATGTTTATTTTAATTTTTTTTCTTAAATTAATTACGAGTGTTTATTGAATGTTCCTTAGACTAGGAAAAAAAGAAAAATCCTTGTCAAAATATTTAATTAACTAATAGTATCGTATACCGTCTTGAAATTTTCTCTCTGCATTTTTGGAGAGGTACTGAAGCCCGTTAAAAATTATAATTGATTTAAAAATAGCGTTATTCATGGCGATGATGCTTACACTTTTGTTTAAATTAACTAAATCTTTTATTTAGTACAAGTAATGTTTCTTTCAGATGACCTATTTTCCACAAAAAAAAAATTAAGAGAATTTTATATAACTGCAAAATTTGAAGAAAATCGTTCATAAGCCCGATTAAATTAATTAACTCGTGCTAAAGCACGAGTAGCACGAGTGGTAGTGAGTTCGCTCTGATTATATATACTATATATATATATATATATATAATATATTATATATAATTAATAAATAGTATATATATATATATATATATAATAATAATATATATATATATATATATATATGAATATATATATATATATAGTTGAAGTCTAGAACGTATGTCTCGATTAAGTAAAAAAGATATGATTATTATATATAATATATATATATATATATATATAATATATATATAATATATTATTATATATATATATATATATATATTATATAAATATTATTTATGATCTAAAGAAAGAACATCATTAATGAGAAAGGTAAAGAATTAACTGCCTTCCTATGGATGTGAACCACCGCATGTTGCGCGTGAAGACAATATGCCCGTGCTGTACAACTAGCCATCCTCCAACCCAAAAAGTTGGATGTCAAGAACATATATAAGAAGAACGAGAGATAGGAACAGGGCTGACATCCTAGCGATGTCGCCTTGACGGCGAACTCGGTTGCTTATAATTTGTTCTTGAATCCACTTTTGGGTTGAGGATTGGATCCAGTTGTATAGCACGGGCAGTATTGTCCTCACGCGCAACATGCGGTGGTTCAATCCCAGAGAAGCAGTTAATCTTTTACCTTCTCACTTATAGCTGTCTGTTTCTTTAACAATCTTATCTAATTGGCGATTATATATGCATTATATTTAATAGTATATATATTATTATATATATACATATATATATATAATATACCTATATATAATATATATATATATATATATATATATAATTATATATAATATATATTATATATATATATATATATATATTATATCATTAATATATATTATATATATATATAGGGTTTGGTTGTGTGTGTTATGTTTCTTCTTTTTTTGGTGATGCGATTTGATCTGCGTCGTTTCTTTGTAGTTGTCTCTGTTTGTATTATATATATATATATATAATATATATTATATATATTATATATATATATAATAATATATATATATATATATATATATATAATATCTAATATATAATATATATATATATATATATATATATAATGATAATATATAATATATATATATATATAATCATAATATATATAATAATATAATATATATATATATATAATATATAATATATATATATATATATATATATATATATATAATTTTACAACCAGGTGTCATGTTCCATTCTGTGACTTTGATTCATCTAAAAACACACTTAATGAAACTTTTCTAAATTTCTCTATTCCTTGGAACGAAGAAAAGAAAAGTTGGGACTCGTGCCACATGTTTCCTCTCAAAGATCTTCCTGCTCCTGCTTCTTCGGTAGAAGGAGTCGATCTTTCGCACCCTTCAATTGATTCTTTATCTTCGTGGCCTGAATCTGAATCTTCATCTTCCCTTTGTAGAGAAGATCGCTTTTTGAAGAATGAAACAGTTGCTTGTCATCAGTGGGTCTATGATCATTCTGAATTTATTTCTACAACACAGAGTGAGGTACTTACATCCTTTATTTTCAGGTAATAAAACATTTTTTCCTTTTATGGTAATGTTAGTAGTAGTAGAAAGTAACAGTAGGTACAATTATGATAGTAGTATTAGTAGTAGCATAAGAAAGAAAAAGAAGGGGAAGAGGAAGAAAAATACTAATAAGATATATTATTATTATCATGTTTTTCAAAATTTTGTCTTTAATATTAGAAACTATCAATGATTTTCTAACATTGTAATATATGAAATATTGTCTGTAATATATAAAATAATTTTTCACGAATGTATTTTTTGCTATTAATATTGAACTATCTACCTTACTCTACTTTTATCTCAGTTCGACCTAACTTGTGATAACGAGTGGCTGCTCCCGATGGAGATGTCTTCAATCATGGCCGGATATTTGATTGGCTCAATCATATCGGGAGTTATTTCCGATAAATTTGGAAGAATGTTTGGTATTCTATTTTCCGCAGTTGTCCTCAGTTTATCAGGAATCGCTGCCGCCCTTTTCTCCACCAACTATTATGTATTTCTCGCACTTAGATTCATTGGAGGAATAGGTTCCATGGGTTGTTATCATGTGGCATTCGTTTCCGGTAAGAGAATTTTAAGATTACCAAAGAGTCATTTAAATAAAGATAAAAAAAATCTACTGTTAAAAAAAAACTGAAAGGATTGTACAAAATTTTAATATTAAATTTAATATTTTGTTATACGTAATTTATTAAAATGTTAAATTTATGACAATTTCGTAAGACCGGGTGGGACTACGTAGAAATTTCCTCAATGTGTTTGATCGTCTTAAATAAAAGCACAAATTGTTTTCAGTAACATCGTTTACACATATCTGCAGTTTAGTCTCAAATGAACAAAGTAATGTTAAAAGTGGGGTCAAACCGCACCAATCAAAATGTCAGCGATCAAGTGGTCATGACCCTGGCAGAAACAATATAGGTCTAAAGGGAAGATGTCTGTCTATATGGAAGAGGGGAGGAAGACATGCCTTTCGTCAACAAAGAGCATCTCCTAGAGGGGGAAGGGAAATAAACGCAGAAACAAAACTGCATCATTAAACACATCATAAGATATTCTTATAGATTATAATATTAAGATTTTACTTCCTTTGTATTTTAAATTTTTTTTTGTTATCATCATAGATCAAGGGCAAAGCCCTACTCAAGGAGGTGTAATATTCATATTATTGTTACATACCTCCCTATTCAAGGAAGTGATGCAACATGATAATAAGAATGATAAAATAAAATAAAAACCAATACAATGCCCACGTTATGTAAATTTCGTAAATGAGCACAGGCCCAAGCTTTAAAGCGAAGGAGATTAAATTCAGCAGGAAACACAGTAGATGGAAGAGAATTCCACAGAACAGAAGTGGCTGGAATGAAAGAAGCACCACAGCGAACAAGACTGAAGTTGCCAAGATTTACACAAAATTCATGTGCAGATACCTCATCCTTTGTGCAACAAGTGCGTCATAAAGGTCGTCAAACCGGTGGTCAGTTATCTAGAGATAATGCACTTATATATATATATATATATATATATATATATATATATATATATATATATATATATATATATATATATATATATATATATATATATATATATATATATATATATATATATATATATATATATATATATATATATATATATATATATATTATACAATCTCAGATGCTAAAAGTCAGAGATGTACATAGTTTCCAGAAGAGTTTGGAAGAAAGGAGTACCTTAATCCTATAAATGTCCGTCGAGACCAGGAACACGCGTTTGAAAGGAATTGGAGAGAGTTTGTAAGTAGAGGAATTTGACAAGTCGAAAAAAACCTAAACTACACCTTATGAAACAGAGCAGTAAATAAGCGAGGAACCAACCCAGATTTGAGAAGCATACTTCATTCAAAGGCAAGCAAACCCCCTGTACAGAGCAAGCAACTGGAATTGTAAGAAATTCCGAAGGTGCCTCAGAACATCCGACCTTTCAGAGCTTGCTTAGTGAAAGAGATAAATATGATCATTCAAAGAAAGATCACTTGAAAGGGAAATACAAACAATACTAAGAACAGAAAAAGGTTTGAGTTGTATGTTTTAGAAGGTGTAGTAAGTGTGTGGAAGATTATGTCGATGAAGTAACTGGGTTTTTGAGGTATTGAAAACATATTTCCTTTGCCTCATCTAAAGATACGAAAAAGATTCAGAGGTCAGTTGATCCAAGGCCACCCTTCTACCATTAACTATTTGCTGTTGAGTGGGTCGTCCTTCAAATTTGAAGGAGTAATGAAGATTGGAGGCGTGGGGATTATAATAGATAGGAGGCGAAGTGACAGCTAGAAAAAAACATTAATAAAATGCCGAAAATAGTTGGAGAGAATAATAGAAAGGAGAATTACTTAAAATTGCTCTCTCTATATATATATATATATATATATATATATATATATATATATATATATATATATATATATATATATATATATATATATATATACTATATATATATATATATATATATATATATATATATATATATATATATATATATATATATATATCGTAAATTACTTAAAATCTCTCTCTCTCTCTCTCTCTCTCTCTCTCTCTCTCTCTCTCTCTCTCTCTCTCTCTCTCTCTCTCTCTTCATTATTTTACTGTTACAGCGGAAACTGCTCTCTCATTCAGAACTCTCGAGCAACTCTTTTTTTTCTGCAAAATCTCACCCTTTCTCTGTTCAATTCTCTAACTCCAGACTTAATAGCTATGCTCATTCTAACGTGTACTTAAATGGTAAAGCTTGGAGCATATTTGTTCCTTCTACGTTTCCAACACACACTCAAACTTGCGCGAATAAATCCACAAATACATATAAAGGAATAAACCTTTAGAGATTACACACTTTAATCAAATGTATTCGATTTGCAAAACAAAGAGAATAAGAAATCACTTTTAAGTGAAAAGGGAATTTATCTCCAATAAATTCGGGTTGGTCAACATCAAAATTCCTATTTTGGGTTAAAGAATTTTTACCCCAAAAGAGAAATGTTGCCTGTTTGCATCCTGTAGATTTAGGTCTAGTTTGGTTTTGTATACGTTCATGCGTCCTACAACCTTAATAAAGATTTCTTTTTTACTAATTTGAGGGAAAAATGGTACGGTATGACATAGGTTATATATATATATATATATATATATATATATATATATATATATATATATATATATATATATATATATATATATATATATATATATATATATATATATACTTCATCCTCATTCTCATTCAATGGGGGGGGGGGTTCCACCGTATCAGTGGAACTTAGACCTTACTTCTGCTCTCTAAATACATTCTCCAGAAAGATGATGTAATTGAATTTTTCAGAGATTGCTAACACTAATGTTACCTCTGTCCCAATTAGAAATACTCGAAAGGTCAGAGGTCAAATATTTCAAGGTCATCTTGATAGGTCATCTTCAAGGTCATCATCAAGGTCATAAATTTAGCTTCAGTTAATTTAAGTCGAGTATGAACCCACTATCAAAGTGAAAGTAGGGAAAGGAAAGGAATAATAAAGGGTGAAGTCGTTTGCATAAGAATGAATTAAATGGTGAAATAATGAATGTGAAAAATAGAAAAAGGGTTGGGGGATAAGGGAGAACCCTGAGGAACACCACCATTAATAGATTTAATGGATGATCAGCTGATATTGAAGGACCGGAAAGGAAATCAGAAAAGGTGTTATAATACCGAAAGAGAGAAGTTTATAAATCAAAGGTTTGTGCCCGACTGTCCCAGCATTAAAACAAATTACAATTAACTTCAATAAAAATACTACCGATAATTTCTGTCATTTTTCTTTCAGCAATATTTTCTGTTAATTTCTTGGTATAGTTCATTTTTGTAAATTTTGGTTTCATTTGGGGTCTCTTTTTTGTAGTAATGGGGTGGGGTGGGGGAAGAAAACCTTTCTGGTCATTAACAAGAATTTTGGTTCAGAACAGCTTATGGAGAGGTATTTTTAGGTTTATAAACCATTTACAAATAAGATTCTTTTATCTACTCTAAGGTTTATAAAAAAGAGGAGGAGGAGGAGGAGGTCTAAGCCTCAAAACAGCCAAACCACACACTCATCCTAATATGTTATTGCATATGATCTTGAGGTCGTCGAAGCAAGTTGGATTAAGATCAGAAGGAAAGAGAATAAATTAGAAGAGAAGGGACAAGCAAAGTGTAGGGACAAAAGAACTTAATAAGAGCTCTACTTCCATCTGCCCTTATCACATTTGCAGGAGTGTTTTATCATTTGGACTAGATCAGAATGCCAGTTAGTTTAAGGAGTTTGAAAATTTTCGCAAAATGAGAAAAATAATTTAAGATTTTTAAAATTTGCTTTTAGATTATATATAATAAGTAGATATTATAATTAATAAATAAATAATAATTGAATGTGGAGCGGCTTAACTTTCGATATCTGTTCTTTTTTGAAATTTTGGAATTTACTTTAGTCATTTGGCCATATGATAGAGATGGCGAACTTCGGCCGTATTGGATTTTCAGCGCCACAGCAATCTTTAAAGAAGAAGGCCTCGGCTAATACCCAGTTACCAGGGCAGGAGATTTCCTCAGCGGTTTCTTTTTTTAATAATAATATCAATAATAATAATAATATATAAAAATATATGAAGTGAAGTGAAGTGATGATCAATACTATAATATAGTGAATTTTGTGTGAAATATAATAATAATAATAATAATAATAATAATAATAATAATAATAATAATAATAATAATAATAATAATAATAATAATAATAATAATAATAATAATAATAATAATAATGGTGATAATAATGATGACGATAGTAATGATAATGATAGTAATGATAATGATAATATTAATAATAATAGTGATATTTATATTTGTATGTATATGTTGTGTATGTGCATATGTATTTAGGTATGTATATGTATTTATGTATGTATATATATATGTTTTTTTTTTAAATATATTTATTTATTTATATAAAAGCGCCCGATAGCTCAGTGTTAGAGCACTCGCCCAACAAAGCGAGGGTCCCAGGTTCGCAACTGGTCGGGTGGGAGAATGTGAGCTATTCTCTCCTTGGGCTTGGCTCCGTCCTGCTCGGACGTTAAATGGGTACACCTCCTCCTTGATTAGGGCTCTGCCCGTGAGTGACGGTGTTTATCTCTGTAAAATATTATTTTCTTTTTTTCAAATTTTTTTTTACAGATTTAAAATTTCTTCTAGGTTTTACTTTTAAAATCACTACTAATAAGTTAATCATATTTTGAATTTTGCAGGAAAGTTTTTTTTGGAAAATTTGGTTCAATTAAAGTTTAAACAAGGGGTTCAATCAGCCTAGATAAATTTAACTTATAATTGTGAGGTATGTTTTCAGTAATTGTATATTAATTAATTTAATTATCAGGCATCTTGGTAAATATTAATTTTATTAAAAATTCAGCTGGGAAACATTTCACATAATTAATTTGCTAACTATTATAAATTTATTCATTTTGACATTTATTTCATCTCATTTTATTTTTAGCCATCGAATACATTGGAGTCGAATGGCGAACATTTTGTGGCGTTTTTTTGTGTGTTCCATTTAGCATCGGAGAAGCTGCCTTAGGATTACTCGCTTATTATATTCGCAGTTGGAGAATGTTGTTAATAGCTAACTCCGTTCCTGTTATGATAATATTCTCCTATTATTGGTAAGTCTTTTTTTTTTCTTTTTATGGCTATAGTTTAATTTCTAGCCTAAGGTGTTTACCTAACTTTGCAGGATTATTTTAAAAAATATAATACCGTAATATAATTCTGTGTTCAATCTATTTACAACCTGTGGAATTCTGAGATTGAAGTAATAAATAAGAGTTAGTGTTATTATGAAAATCTCAAAATTGATGACTTAAAACAAATGTATGAATGAAAGAATACAATAGATTGTTTTATTCATTTGTACGGATTCATATATATAAAATACACTGCAAAGGTATGGGATAATTTACATGAGCAATTAACAGTTTCGAAAGAGAGACAGAGAGGGAAATTAAAGAAGAAGAAGATAAAGGTAAAGATAAAATCTTGAAATATATGAATATATATAAAACCATTAAATATACATTGAATGGTCTTATTCTTACCCAATTTTTATAGGCTTGATTTTATTACTCATTTTAGAGTCGTTGACATAACTGTCCCTATGAGTTGTTGAGTATGATTTTAATGAAATATTTTTTTTATATAATGTAATTCAATGTATTTATATTGATAATACTTATTGAACAGAGTAGTTTCCTAAGAGAGAGAGAGAGAGAGAGAGAGAGAGAGAGAGAGAGAGAGAGAGAGAGAGAGAGAGAGAGAGAAAAGAGAAAAAAAGAGAGAGAGAGAGAGAGAGAGAGAGAGAGAGAGAGAGAATTTCAGTTTTTATTTTATTCCTTTGACTAAACATAACTGCCATACTGAGTATTGATTTATAGATGAAATTCTATCTGCCATTCTTAGGATTATGCCTGAAAGTGTTCGCTGGCTTGTAACAAAAAATATGAAGACCAAAGCTCTCAAAATCTTGCAGAGAGCAGCAAATATAAACGGAAAAGATTTGCCAGCAGACGTCGAAGAATACTTGCAAAATGAGGTGAGAATTATCAATAATTGAAAAATTTTCAAATTTTTGTTTTACGATAGATGAACGTTTTAAGTTTCTTCAAAAGTTTTCTAACTTTTTTAATATGTCTACTTCTTTTCGTCTATATTTATTCTCTTTACTGTAACAATATTTAAAGTTCTTTAGAGAGGAGATGTAAAATATAAATGAAAGAAAAAAAATCTCAGAAATTGTAGGGGAAAATATATAATGAACGAATTTTATCCTTCATAGAATAACATTTTGTAGAAGTATTATATTGAAACTTTGTCCAGGATGATATATAATATATAATGATATATAATATATAACCTGATATATAACCTCGCATGATCTTCTTAGGCGACTCCACCATGACTTCCTCGCGGGATCATCCATAAAACAGCCAACCAACCAAGTAGATTAAGCACTTATTCGCAACTTTAATCCTTTTTAACTTTTCCTAATAATAATATTAACACTACCAAAAATGGTAATAATACTTAACCAGACTTAGTCTTAACAGGGGTGTGATGCTACCAGGTGGAATATTTATCTATTCTGACATAGACTTCAATTATCAAGAAAGCTAACAGTACCTAACCTGATCTAAGACTAACGTAATGCAGCATCACTATGAGGGAACAGCGCTACCTAACCTGACTTATGCATAACAGTGTAACATAACCAAGAGGGATAACGCTACCTAACCTGTACTAGGTCTAACAGATTGTAGCCTTACCAAACCCATCATCCGGATATATATAATATATATATTAAATATTATATATATATATATTATATATAAAATATAATATATATATAATATATTATAATATATATACATATAGGTGAAGTTACCATAAAGGAAGAAAAAACTAGTAACTTTGAGGGAAGTTTATTTAGAAGAAAAATTTAATACATATATGACGAAGATAAAAATTAGTGTATTTAAAAAAAAAAAAAAAAATATTTTTAAATTTTTTTATATAATCTGCTAGAGACGCATGCTTGCGTGTACTTTAGATCGAAAACAGTTTTAATCGTTGCGATTTTATTTTAACTTTTTTAAAACAATTATAAACCCAAGGGTATACCGCACCGATGCAGGAGTCGGGGTCTCTCGCCTTCGGAACGACAGGTTCAACTATTCCCCCCCTATCGGGAGTCTCCGAAACCCCCGTTTTGATTGGGGTGGCCGGCGGGTTCCTCCACCGCCCCTACGGTATGAAAACGCCCCCCCTTCCCCGTCGGCTCGCACCCCCTAAATGGCCGTATAAAATACTTTATATATACATAATACACGCCAAATAGGCTCGAGCCGAACGGGAACAGAGTGGACGTTTTCCCATACCCCTGTAGGGGTAAGGGCGGAGGAACCCCCGCACACCCAAATACCAAAGAGCGGTGTTCCGGAGACCCTCCGGGAGGGAAATAGTCCTTACCCGGTCGTTCCCCGAAGCGAGAGACCCCGACTCCGCCATCGGTGCGGTTAATGGTCATTATTTAAAAAAAAACAAAAATAAATATAAACTTCGCAAAAAAAATTAAAAAATGTTCACGATCTAAAAAGTACCACGACAAAGCATGCTCCTCTGAATATATTATATAAAAATATGTTAAAAAAAAAAAAAAAAAAAAAAAATTAAAATTACATTGCTTAATAGAAAATTACAAAAGGTATATGAAGAAATATAAACTTTCTCTAAGTCTATAGTTTTTCCTCCTTATGTAACCTTCACCATAATATATATATATATATATTATATATATATATATATATTATATATATTATTATATATATATTTATATATATAATAATATATATATATATATAATAATATCTATATATATATATCAGACTCGCTGTTTAAAAAACATTTCTAACGACAATCCGCGTTGGACTAATGAATCAAGATTATATAAGAAATAACTTTCATGCTCTTCTACTGTTTAAGAAATCATTAGATTATGTTATATTATTATATTATAATTAATGTATATATTATTATTATTTATTATATATTTATATTATCATATCATTAATTATTTATATTATCTATATTATTTATATATTATTATTAATTATTATTATACTTTATATCATGCCTTTATTATTATTATTTTATATAATATATTATTATGTATATAATTAATTGCCGGGACTATGAAATGATTTATGTAAAAGACAATGAACTTTATGGAAAAAAATATTCGCATTTGTGTAATTGAAGAATGGATAATGAAGCACCGGGATTACATATTCACAGAAGAGAAAGTCTTGTAGTTAGTGCCATGTATGCGCATATATTTGCAGTAATGGGAAATTATCGATGTATGTTGCCAGTTTATCAGGAGATCTTTTCATAAACTTCAGCCTCGTTGTTCTTGTTGAGATTCCTGCCTACACCATGTCAGCTTTTGCTTCAAATAGGTGAGATTTTTTTTTTTTTTTTTTTTGAAAATTTCAATTCACATGGAAAGAGGGCTTACTGTTGAATACTCCCAAATCTAAATATATAAAATAATTTATCTAAAAATGTATAAAAAGGGATAGCAACAAGGGGAGTTTAGGGTTTAGGACCCCTATTAAATTTTCCAAGGACATGGACACAAGTTGAGTTTCTTATATATAATGGAATAAGTTTTAAAATGTACTTCATTTATTTATTTTAGCCTTATAATTTGTCAAGCCCTTTTCATACTCCCATTAATTTTTATTATGTTGAATCTTTATCGTCAGGGAGTTTTTAATCTATGGGTCGTAACCCAACCTTGGGTGACATAGGTTCCAGAGTGGGTCACCGTAGCTCCTCAGAAAAAAATTAATCGTAGTTTTTTTAAAATTTTAAATTTTAAACCTCCTCCGTGCTAAACAAGTGTAAAATACGAAAGTACGCTCAGACTAAAGGGTGTTGAGTGTAGAGTAAAGAAGAGTGTTTAAGTGAAACACCTCGTTCAGGAATTTGGGTGAAGAGTGAAGAGGCCATTGGCCACTTTTAAAGCGAAGTATGTGAACTAGCTCTTCTTAATTTTAATACTTTCTCTCCAACGGCTCCATCCTGCCCCACGCGTTTTTTCTGGCACTTTGGGCCCATCCTTTATGATATGAAGCATCATAACTACAATGAAATACCTGCTCCCTCGAGAACATAGGGAAGAGGTAAATTGTGTCAACATCAACACTGTTAATATAATAGTTGAAACCATGAGTTTTACTTCAACATTTCTGGTAACTTTTTCAAATATAAAAAATAAAAAAGCATTTTAGAATTCTTTTCATTTTATTTTACCGAGCTTATGAAAAAAATCCTATAATGCGTTTATTAAAATAAAACAAAATGCTATTAAGGATTTTAACTTCAACAGATGTGCAAGTATTGTGGTGCATGTTATAAAAAATAAGCTGTGTAAAAAATTTATTTTAAAGATAAACTACGAATACAAATAACCTTTAGCTCGATTAAAATGTCCTGCAATTGAAAATGTACTAAGAATTTTTTTTTACAAGTAAAAAAAAACACCTTCCAAAATATATTATCTTCTACTTTTGCCAAACCAGACAGATCTTATTCTTCAACGTTATAGGTTGGGATAAAACCGTTGCAAAATGACATTGAAAAAAAAAAAAAAGAAACAAACTTTGGTGTGTGGAATGACTTCTAAGCATACTGTAACTGCAAGTTACATCCCATCACTATTAATAACTCCACATATTATTATATAGTGTCTGTATGCCTTATGACTTGCACCATCCATATCATCTGACTGTGTCAGGTTTTGGTCTTTCTGCCTGGTGCAATTGGGCAGAGAAGATAGCAAATCTAACAAACCTTGGGGCTAAGCTCTCCGCTAACTCAGGGAACATACTTGCAGTACCTCATTGCAGCGGCATATCTCAAGTGGTCATTTGCTTCATTATAATAAGTCTGCTGCCAAAGTATATAATATCATATTAGTTTATATATCACTGATATAAATCAATATGATCCCTCATGCATATTATAGTCGTATAGTATAAATATTATTAGTATATATATTATCATATATACTGGATATATATTATATAACAGATATATCATATTATATATAATATACGCTATATATATATATATAATATGCCCTCGGACATATAATTATATATATAATATATATATCTCAAGATCCTTTACATTATATAAGTAACATATGCAATATTATATCCTCGTATTAGATATTACTATATATATATATATAATATAATTCTATATATATAATATACTATATATATATCAATATTATTATATATTATATTATATATAAATAAATAATTATTCATCGATATATACACCTATAGCTAATACTATATAGGATACTAACTATATATGTAGTATATTATTAAATATATATATATATATAGTAAACCATATATATCATATACTATATATATATAATATTAAATATACTATATATATATATAATATATACTATATATGTGCATTCACATATGTGAGATTATGCAAGCAGGCCAAGAACCAGACCATCTCCAATTTAATTCAAAGTTAGCCTGCTTGTTTAGATCTATATCTAATAATAAAAATCTGAAAATTCAACTCAAACTGCTGTGAACTTAGATGCGTGTCAAATAGTTTATGATACTTTAGAAGATTTGCATGTTCGTTGAATTGTCTTCCACAAATGGGGGCTACACCCCCCCGGATATTGTTCAATACACTATCTACTATCTCAAATTGACGAGATAGAGCCTGCCACGCATGGAACATGCACTCGGTTGTTGACCTCATTTGAAAGAAAAGATAACCACTGTTAATTTAATATTAATATGTAGATTGCAAAAAACACAAGAGTTAACAATGTTATAGGCATTTAAATATCTTTGGGGGCTGGGCCCACTTATCAACATTTATTGAAAAAAAAAAAATTCGCCCTAAAATTACTAATCGAGGGTTTCCTGTATTTATTTTCATGGACAAAGTTATGATGGATATAAGTCCACACAGTTGAATGTTTTGTATGTCATATTTTTACTGTCTCTACAATTCCATTAATCAATTTGAGCATAAATTGTTTATACAATCTGATGTTATATAATAATAGGTTCTGTTGTATAAGATGGCTATGTTATTTAAAATATTAAAATTTGTTAGACCCCAAAACTAAAAAAATAAAAAAAATTAACGATATAAGACAACAGAATGAAAGATAAAACAATACACTTGAAAGTTACTATAGTCTAAACCATCGAATCGCCCCAATTTTTTTAAATTAAAGGATAAACTTTGTAAATATAGTAATAACTCCCAGTATCCTTAATGCCCACCTCTGATATACAGTGCCGGAGAGAGAGGAGAGAGAGAGAGTAGACGAGAGAGACGAAGGTAGGGAGTTGGGTCCGAGACCGAGACGGTACAACCGATGCCAACCCATTGACTTTTTGTGAGATTGAAAAGGTAGAATAGATTGTAGAGAGATATATTTTGATTAGGTGATTGACCTCGGAATCGCCGGAAGAGGTATTCAACATCGAAGAAAGTTAGATCACGGCTGAGACGAGTACAGAAATGCAGAGGGAAAGATAGCAGAATCCGATTTGTGAGAGTAACTTAGAATTGAAGAGGATTATATATAGGAAGACTCAGAAAGAAAATTGATGAGATCATTCTTTAGTAGGAAGATTACGAAATGCAGTGATTAGTCGATTGATAGAGATAAAAGTTTTAACTTGTACCCAAACATTAGAACAACATCGAAATAAAAATTAGAGTAAACTACTCATATAACAAAGTATAATATTAATTTAAATAAGGCTATAAAACAAATGTTGAGATATCTACACTATAAACCGTTACTACATAATATTGCCCTGAAAAGTGTGGATGTTTGGAAGATCGTGACTAATAGTATAATGAGTATAGTATAAAAATGAAGTATATCAATTTTCATATTGCTTTGAAATAAAACCATATAGACTAAAAATGGGATTTGGGTAAAAATTACTAGACATGATCATTGAGACACCTAATATATACTATCAAGATAAAATAATCAGGAAAAACCCACTCTAATTCTTTATGTTCTGAAAGTAAAAAATTTTCTTTGAAAATAATTCACAGATGTGTATACGACTAATGATCTGTAAGCGAAGATCTTTGAAAATATTTAAACCGTATGAATATTTTATGTTTTGTAAGTAAGTCTGTAGAAAAATTTAATTACACTTAGTACCTAGTATAGACTATAATCAGTTTTATGAGGGCAAAAATTAAGTCTAACAGTTTTGGTATAGCTATATGGATACTATATTAGTAAGGCTAAAAAATTCGGTTATTCTTGATCATATATTCCCGATATATTTGTCACTCCATTTTTTCTATGTCATGCGTGGTTGAGAGTCAATTAGATGCGACATGAGCTGATCAAAAGGGTAGTCGTATCGTATAAGATTTCACATTATTATCCAATATCAAAGTGCCTTATTAAACCTTTATACCATCACTATAAGGAGAGCCTAAATACATATATCTAAAAGATACATTATGATACCTAGGTGAATGTCGTAAACTGAGAATCAGAGACACAGTTAATTATTAAGATAGATTAAAATCTGTTTATTATTATAAGAAGAAACACTAAATTTAGAATAGGTATAGAGCGGAAACAAATAGCTAAGAATATATTTTAATAAGATATATCATGCCAAAGTTTGAGTTATTATGCAATGTTATCTATGATGTACAAACTCAAGAGAATGTATAATTGTATGCCCAACATTCCCATATTTCTGGCGGTCGCAGTATTAGAAAATACTGGATGAAAGATGCGAAACTAGAAATAGGTTTTGTATATGTATACTTATGATTATGACATAATTTTATTAGTTAAAGAAATGATAAAGATTGAAAACATGTGTATGAGGAGGAAGAATCATAAAAATTAAGTCTCTTCAACAACCAATGATCATATACTCATACTAGCTTTTCAAAAAATTCTTATATTTATAATAAAATAGATATACACTAAGGCTATCAAAACCTATTATAAGGAGGCTAATAATGTATATCCTAATATAGTCTATAATACGGCTAACTTATTCAGGCGATTTTATTTTCCATCACGAAAGATTATTAATCCGTATATATCAGAAGAGATTAACTTGATGCGTAAGGTTTCGTTATCGAGAATCTACATCGGTATAATCGCAACTAGTGTAGCTTTATTATTAATTCATTCGGTTTAGCTACCACATGCATAACATGCTATTTCGTTTCATATCGTTGGCGACTAGAATGTGACACGAGTAGTTCCACCCCCCACCGTATTGTTGCCTAACCATCAGCGTAGAATACGAGCTAGAAATCGAAGTATCCATTTATTCATCTCCAACAGCACTTACCCGTTAGCTCCCACCTCAAGCCACCTAGCCATGCTGAAGACCTTATCCAATCCAACTCAATTGATCATAATGATTCCATTTACAAATATTTATAGACGGATCCAAATCTGAAGCAGGAGTGGACGATATACATTTTATTCTGATATCGCTCTCTCCCATTCTCTTATCACAATCTACTTCCATTTTTACAGCGTAATTGACATAATATCAAAGGTACTGTCACTAACCCTTTTTCTAGATGGTGATCAGCCCTTCATCAAATATTGAGACTCCTGTAATGTCCTACAAGCTTTGCACGCCCTTTACCACAGAAGCCCCACAGTACCCACTGTAAAAATTACAAACAATGCTTCATGCCAGCAGAAATACTGTCACCCTCTTCTGGATACCATTTCACATTGGCGTCAAGGGTAATAAAAAAACTGATATGGAGACTAAGCCAGTTTTGTCTTACCGCAGTTCTTCCCAGTCCTTATTGCCATCAGATGAGGCTTTCTCCTATCGTTTCACTATATTACTTAGCTCCATAAGACTCTCTGGAACGCTTGTCTGATGACATGAGGGAAAAGCTTGTAGTATGAAAGTGGAAATTGGTGAATGGTATTCAGCCCACCGTCATAGCCATCACCAAGAATTAATCCATTCACAGGTCAAAGTAATCCCTACAACGAACACATGTCCAAAGCTTCTGCACCACCTTGTTAGTTCTGCTACTATTCTCCACATCTGTTCGTCATATTTTGCAGAATGTAACACTCTGACACCACTCAGATTTTATTCGATACCTCACCAAGAAAGCCTCTCTCTCTCTCTCTCTCTCTCTCTCTCTCTCTCTCTCTCTCTCTCACACACACACACACACACACACACACACACACACACACACACACACACATATTGACTTGCCTACACTATACTAGACAATTTCTGAGTAACGCTTAAAAGATAATCATCCCGAAAGCCTATGTAGTTGTATATAGAAGCCAACTCTAGAGCTGGTTTCAGGTCCATAAAAGTCCTTCAAATCCACTTTTTAATGGTAAGATTATTTCCTGAAACGGTGTAATATTTGATATCAATGTAATTTATTTTACTGCAGGTATAGCAGTGATGCAAAATATCGCTCGTGTTGCCTTAGTTTAATGTACGAGTATATTATTATTTCTTTTATAATTTAGAAAATATGCAGAAAATGACAAAAAAAAAGAAGAATAATAATAAATTCCGGACACGTATTACTTTTACCTGACTAGGCCATGGACTGCTTAATATGGTCTAGTTCCCTAGTTACAGGTCTGAGTTGTAGACGAGAAAACGAGAGAGAGAGAGAGATAGATAGATAGATAGATAGATAGATAGATAGATAGATAGATAAAGATAGATAGATAGATAGAGAGAGAGGAGAGAGAGAGAAGAGAGAGAGAGAGAGAGAGAGAGAGAGAGAGAGAAGAGAGAGAGAGACTAAAATTCCATCTACTTTTTTGTTTATCGGTAGATATTATTTTGCTATTTATTATCATCTTTTTCTTCTTTTGGAATCTTAATTTGGATAAAAATACTAATTGGATGCTCGGATACCTTTGAGTACTACTTTGAGATAAGGACACTCGTAATATAGCATATATATATATATATATCTATTATATACTAGTAAATAGATAGATAGATATATTATATATATATTATATATTTATATTTATATTATATATTATATATATATTATTATATATATATTATATATATATTAATGTATATTATTATTGTTCACCCATCTATATCATCCACTATATGGGGCTCTCCCACACTTCACTGTTTGATTCAGCCCTTCTCTCCCATTCCCTCTAGAGAGCGACATCCCTGTTCGCAGCCCCTGCAGATATAATACATCTCTTCTTAGTTTCCCCCGCTTCTACCATCCGGCCTCCATTGTAGCCTTCAGGATATCTCTACCATCCATTTCTACACATGTCATACGCATCTTAAATGCTTGTTCCTGAACACGATTGCTCCGATAGATCACGCGCTACACTTCCATTCTGAGGTCGACCATTCTCGCGGTTTCTCGCTTGGTGCACTCCGCTAACAGTGGGACGACTCGCTATCTCCCCTCCTCTGACCTTCGTTATATATATATATATATATAGATCATACTATATATATATATATATATAATAATAGATTATATTATATCTATTATATATATATATATCATAATTATTTATATGATATATCTATATATATAGGCTTGAGATGTTCTAGATCCACTATTTTCAGTTCAAATGGTGCTAGGAGTATTCCTACAATTTAAAAAGACTTAGGTGCTCACATAAGACCACAACCAGGTTAAAGGTTCACAAGGTCATAAGGTGAATAATCATTGAGGGAGTCTTGTACAAAGACCCCTTGAGATGATTTGTTACTCTTTATTTCTTATTTATTTTGAAGTTCATTACTTCTGGAAAGGTTCAATATTCTGGAGGCCTAGGTGACCTTCACCTGTAGTTAATCGCTTCACAATCCACGGCTTCGACCGGCGGTGATCAGGCGTATAGCCATGAAGGTATGGACGATCGCCGAAAGATGATTTGTCATTCTATAACTCATAATTATAATGTTATATATATATATTAGATATTATATTATTTTATATAACTAATAATATATATATTATCATATGTATTACTACTATATATATATATAGTTATTATATATCTGGACCTGTTTGTTTTACCGACTCCGTCAGGTTTTGATTTTCTGTTTTTTTTTGTTTTTTTTTTTATAGATTTTCTGTAAATAAAAATAAAAGTCAATTTAAGGGGTGACAAACATGATTCAAAATTATAGGACCAGTACGTTTACGACTCCATCCGTTTTATTTTTGTTTGTTTTATTAACTAAAAGGAATACCCAAGGTAACGCAAAGATGCAGGAAGTCGGAGGTCCTCGGCCTATCCGGGACGACAGGATAGGACTTTTCCCCCTCGGGAAGGGTTCTCCGGAACCCCCGCTCTTTGGTATTGGGTACTGTCGCGGGGGTCTCCAGCCCTCCCTACGGGTATGGAACACGTCTCTTCATGTCCCGTCGGCTCGAGAGCCCCTATTTTTTTAATTTTTTTTTTTTTTTTTCATTTTTTTTATTATTATTTCTTTTTAATTTTTGTAATAGCTTACACGCTGCATCAAATATGTAATTGGTATTTCTGTAAGTGTCGTACTTTTCGACATATTTCATTAGGAAAAAAATTCTTTTTTTTTTTTTTTTGCTTTTTACATTTTTTGTACATAAGCTCTATTTTACTGCTGATTCAATAAGCTATTATATTAATGGGTTATTCTTTGGTTTTCTGATAGTTTTTTTTTCTTAAATTTTAATTGATTAAATGTGATTTTTAAATAATTATTTAACATATTTTCGACGTTTTGACATGCATGTCCAAGCACCACTGAATTCATTGTTAGAGTATCACCATCACTAAATTGTTAAAAAACAAAAAAAAATTCAAAACTGACGCGTCTTAAAACATAACAGGCCTATTTACTATATATATTATTTCGATATACGTAGCTATATCATATATAATATATATTTATATATTATTATATATATATATATAATACTAATATATATATATATATATAATATATCTATATAAATACTATTATCATGTTTATTATATTATATTTTCATCAGAATATTTAAGGTCAAATTTTACACAAAATCAAAACTTATATAACAAATTTACGAGATACTCTAAAGAGCCAAAGGGCACAGGCGAGAGAAGAGACGTTTGACTTTATTGAATATATTGGAGAGAGAATGAAAACAAATTAGGTTCAAAATACTAATTTTAATGCTCCAATGACCAAATACAAAGTGAAATATATTTCACGTTCAGATTAGAAGAGTCGAAGCGATCTCAGATATTTGTTTCTGTTAGTGAGAATAGGGTGAGCATGACTGTAAGAGATTTAGAGAGTGCTGCCAAGGGGGTAATGCGCGAAATCCTGGGGCGAGAAAGGGATGACCGAGGTTTTCAAGGTCAATTGACAAGCTGATGGCATCCCATTATAATGAATTAAGACAATTTGCTTATATTACATTATCAATATATGATTTTATAAAACTATATATATTTTCTAATATGTTTATACTGCTAATATATTATAACTATTATATTTTGTTATATCGCATAATATTTTAATTATTATATCTTAACTAATATGACTAATTACCCTTTCTAGCTCGTTTCACATGTTCAAGTTTCGAATTTATCGTTTTTTTTTGTTCAGTTAAGCACCGCCAGCTCCTAGAGAGCCTAACACGGACGGAGGGCCACTGTTACTTACTCTAATAACCAAAGTATGTTTTGCTTTCATACTATCCGGCTCGTCCTGGACGGTATTCTCAAACCCTACCTCGGTACGCCTTGACCAGCACCCCTATTTACACTATTTACACTCGTCACTTATTTACTCAAGTTTCCAAAACCATCGGTTGCCATCCGGAGGCCAGGCTGACGTGAATGTGGGAAAATCCGCTGCAGCAATCAACGCTTCGACCGGTTGAAGATCAAGCGTTGCGACCATGAAATGGCACGATCGCTAAGATGACTGGCAATTATTCATTTCATATATATTATAATATATATATATACTATATACTATATAATACTATAATATTACTATATATATATATATTTATATATATATATATATATATATAATATATAATATAAAGACCATATATATATATATATATATATATATATATATATTGTCGCTGGTATATGAAGATTCCCACGACATGACGAATAGAAAAAGAGAACAAGGGATGTGGCTTGATGTCATTTCCATTTCCTCACCACAATATTCTAAACCGACAATCACAATATCTGTTCGAACAATAACGACAATATCTTCGAAACAAGGAATAAAAATATTGTGGCTAAAGCCACATCCTTTGTTTTCGACAATTAAAGAAAGTCGTTGAAAATTGTCGGCAAGTGAAGACCTTTTTTAACGAATTCTTGGTTCTTGAAACGGATGCGGCAGGAAAGTTTGCGGTTCTGGGCAAGATAAGATTGACGATATTTTCATTTTTGGAAAACCTTAATTGCTTAACGAATTTTACGAAGTTCGGGACTGGGACGCAGGTGGGAGGAGAGTTCCCAGAGAATTCGACTTCTTCATTGGTTGTTGTAAAAGAAATTGGAGCGTTAATTGGCCGGAGGAAACTGAAGAACCTACCCAGACAGAGGGGACTAGCCAACGGCCGAGCCGCAGGCCTACGTCGTAAATACCCGGGGGCGGAGAGTTCTATTTGGAATAAAAATACACTTTTTCGAAAATCAGTTCAAAATATTTTTTCTAGAGTGAGGATGTTAATATTTGGTAGTCTCGAACTTTGTTCGTAAGGATCGCGTTGTGTAGTAGGAATCTTAAGTCCAAATTTTCGAGTCAAACTATGAACTCCATAATATTTTTGCTATAAAATAAAGTGATTCGTATCTGTTTCCCTCGGGAAAGGCGGAAATATTAATGCATGCGTGTATATATAATGTTTCTTTAGAATAATTTTCGTTGTAAATACGCTAAATATGTAAATTGCTAAGTAGTAATAGAATTTTAATTTCTTTCCCCATGAGGGCAGAAGTGAGTCTTTATACTGTAATTTTCACTCGCAAATTGCTTCGTGTTTATGTAAATATTTGACGGTCTTTGACTCCACGAACTAAGTGAAATGACCCTTGTGTCCGTTTTTCTCATTTGACATATAATGTAAAAATCGCTTCGTTCGGGAAATGAGATTCAATCTGCGGGTTTTGCCTCTCCATTTTCAAGTGAAAGAATCAGGAAACTTTCAATATTAATGTATCTTCTCTAGTATTTATGCATGATAATAGTGTTAAAATTTACGTTACTCCTTTTGTTTAATTGTAATCATCGCGGGGTTCTCATCCCTCGTTTGGAGGATGGGAGAGAGGAATAAAGTCGACGAGCAGATCGACGACAGGTTTGTACGGAGGACAGGGGGTTGGTAGAGTCTTCAATGGTGAGTGTTAATTTGGCTTTGTTCCTTTTGTTTACTGTGATTCTACTATTGATCCTGGAGTCTACACTCGGTTTAGAAGAGTGCCGTACCTTAGCTACCTTCCTCGTAGTAACTAACATATATTTTTACTTATATTGTGCTCTCACGCGCGCCACGGTTTTTCTAGTGCTTAGACTCCTAATCTTAAGAAGGTGAATGTATGCAAGTGCGTGTGGAAGCGGCCTAATCGACTCTGTGACTCACACCACTGGAATTAGGCCGATATACTCACCTTAAATTAAATTAGAGCCAACAACATCTCTTACTATCATACTCGAGCATGTTTGGTTACTAACATTTTGTTAATTGGGCACATTTACACATTAATAATCTTCCTTCTCGCTTCCTTCCCCCCTGTTTTTTCAATCTGCGCATGACCTCTCTGACTATTTTATATCTGTAACAAGGGCTCTGATACACATATCAGGTGTGGGCAGAGATTCTTGCATGCAATCTCTGCCTGTGGCAAGGTGGTCTTCTGCCCCAACTCGGGGCATCTTTCAATTTCAATCTCGAATAGAGCGTGGTGTTGCATGAGGGTTCTTATCCCGTCGTGCATCACCTCTCCCTCTACATATATATATCTGCGTTCATCGACGCCTCTCCCTGCACATATATCTAAACTCATCCATGATATTCTTATAACACAAATACTATACCTTAAATTGGCTAAAGAATCCCACCTTTAATCCTTCTATTCGCATGATAGTATTATCAGAGAATAATCAATGAAGGTGGGAACTTTAGGAAAATGTATTGACAAATTATAGAGTAACACAAAACAACATATACAGTCCACTTACATCTCCTTTCATTAACTTCTTACTCTATCTAATTTGCCAAGACATAACTTAACCTAACTTTACCTAACCTAACCTAACATAACCTAACCTAAACTAACCTAACCTAACCTAACCTATCCTAACCTAACCTAATCTAACATAACCTAACCTAACTTAACTTAACCTAACCTAACCTAACCTAACCTAACGGCTGCGGCGGGCTGTAGGGGAAATTTTTTTGATGTTGTGTCGATCCATTTGACCTGTCGATCCTTTGAGCTAGTCCCTAATTGTATCTTGGAACAATGCTATAATCTTTATCCCCAAAAAAGTATAATTTAAAAATAACATTCATCGAGGTCTAATCAAAAGAGGTGTATGTACACCAGGTTGTGAAATGTTTTTAATCTGTCCGTCTCACTTCAACCTCCACCTATACCTACAACGGTGCGGTGCGGTGCGGTGCGGTGGTGAAATTTTCAGCGCTCGGCCAATCTTATACTTAACACACAGGGGTCTACTGTTTTATTTGGAATTTTTCATGATTTATACAAAACTAAAAGAATCTCATTTAATAAAAAAAGCGATTTAAATTTTTAAGAACTAAACACACACACACACACACACACACACACATAGTATACGGAATGCGTGCGTGACTCACTCGAGTGTCCGGTAACTATTTGATCACGCCTCTTCAAAACGGCAAGAAACTACGCATAACATTATATAAATATCGTCTGAAGCAGCTGAACAATCCAAGCGTCGCTCAGTACCACCTGGAAAGGTCGCATATATATATATATATATTATATATATATATATATATATATATGTATTTAAATAATATATAATATTTTTGAAGGGTTGGTCAGTTCTCTATGTAGGGTTGGTTTGTTGTATTATATGATGATAGTAGGGGTATTGTATAAGTATATATGATATATTTATATTATATATTATATATAATATAATTATATATATATATATTATATATTATATATATTATATATATATATAATATAATTAACGTGTCCTTGTTATATATATATCGACAACGCAGATTTCATGAAAAAATGTTACGGCCTACATTTTTTATTTTGATGCAACATTTTGCTATTTTTCCACCACTCACGCGTCTGTAGTACAAACAAATCAGCGCGTCGATATAATATACTAGTTTAATTCGTTAAAACTGCGTTTTTTTTTTGTTATTAAGAACGTCTCTCTCTCCTCTCTCTCCTCTTCTTCTCTCTCCTCTCTCTCTCTCATCTCTCCTCTCGTTCTCATATAATCTCTCTCTCTCTCATATTTCAGTTGGTAAATTGTTAGAAAAATCAGTCGTATACGTAGGAAATAATTTTAAATGAAAACTCTCTCTCTCTCCTCGTCTCTCTCTCTCTCCTCTCCCTTCTCCTCCTCTCTCTCTCTCTCTCTCTCCTCTCTCTCCGTCTCTCTCTTCTCTCTCTCTCGTCATTCTTAATCCTCCCTTCGACTAAAATGGAGAGAAACCTCGTAGAAGTCGTCGCACACAGAAAAATCCTGTGCGAGTCTGCGTAGTTGCATCGTGACAGAAGACCCCTCATCATCATAACTAAAAAAGATAAAAAGAAAAAAAAAGGATTTTTAAAATTACGATTCCCAACGACGAGAAAACCGGTCCGCTAGCTATTATCCAAATTCCGTATTAGGCAATTTATTCAACTAAACCTTTATATTTCTTGTTTTGTATTTCATAAAACCCTTTTGAATTTCAAAACATATCTACAAATAGATAGTTGCTTTGGCCTCACCGTTTGTGCCTTACTTTGTGTATATATATAGTATATATTAGTATAGTATATATATTATTATTATATATCTATATATATATATAGTATATCTATATATATATATATAGTGTTATATATATATTATATATATATAATATTATATGATAGTTGAATATCACTTTTATTACTACAAGCTCCTGTCTTCCTGATATTAATTTATTTATTATTATTGATTATTATTATTATATATTATTATTTATTAGTTAATTTATTATTATTATTCTTAGTTATTGTTCAAGAAGCTGGCGAATAATGATTACATTTTCATATTTTTAACAATGTAAATAAACCTAACTATATATATTTAAAAAAAAAAAACTTACAAGATTTCAAAAAACTCCCCGTGCTCAAATTTTTTTTTTTTGGTGTTGTGTGTGTACATTGAAACAGATACGAGAAAAATTCTCAAAAAATACTTTCCAACCAAAATGGTTTTTCCTATTAAAAAATAAATCTATGACAAACCTGAATATGAATTTAAATTACGAGATTTATATTCTTATTGAATGAAAAAAAAAACAACTTTGAAAACCTTGCAATTATTCCAACTTAGAAAAACAAGAATTATTACAGTTACATGTTCCAGTTACTCCAAAATTGAAGAATAATATAGTTCCTCATCAAACTACAGCTGCCGAAAAATGGAGAAAAATTTTAGTTCAAATTACTCGAAATGGAGAATAAGAGTAGTTACTCTTCCTAATTACATCTCCAATACTGGAAGAAAAAATTAGTATTCTATTATTACTGGTCCATATTGAAGAAAAAAAAAGTAGTTACGTCAAGCTATTACTCCAAATTGGAGAAAAAAATTATTTACTCTTCTAGTTACAACTCGAGACTGAAGAAAAAATTAGTACACAAATAACCAAATTGGAGAACAAAAAATAAATTACTCATCAAGCTACTGCTCTAAAATGAAGAAAAAATTAGTTATTCAAATTACTCCAAATTAAATAAAAAGTTAGTTTACTGCCTTCAAGATACTCAAATTGAAGAAGATAAATTAATCTTCAATTACACCAATTTCAATAAAAAAATTTGTTACATGTTTAAGTTACTTCAAATTTGGTAAAACAAGAATTACATTTATTTTTTATATTACTTCCAACTGAAGAACAATTTACTACTGTTATGTTTGCTCCTTTACTTACCTTGTCAAACTAAAGATAAAAAATAATTAAGATCCTATCTAAATTGCTACCATCTTGAAGATGTAAAAATTGCAGCTACTTGAAAATAATTGTTAACTTTTTGCAATTACTTCCACCATGGGAATAAATAAAATCACAGTTACTGTTACAAATACCCCAACTTCAAAGCAAAATAGCAGTTAGGTCTTTTCAATTGTTTGACTTTCCAACTTGGGAAAACGTTATCTCAAATTACTCCAACATGAAGATTAAAATCATAAATAATTATAAATTACTCCAACTTAAAAAATATTAGCTACTCCTAACAATTACCCACTTGAAAATCAAAAAACAAACAATTACTTCTTTTCAAGTTACTCCAACTTGTAATAAAGAATACTATTCTTCACTATGACTCCAACATACAGAAGTAACCAGAACACAAAAATACAGTTACTCCAACCTTGAGAAATTTGGAGAACAATGTTAAGAGAAATAAAAACTTTATATTTCTTTAAAAACATAATTTAAATAAGAATTTCTAATTGTAAAATAATTTATTATCATAAAGATAAAATAACAATTCAGAAATGCACATCAAATAAAGTATTATATTATATATATATTATATATATATAATATAATATATATATATATATTATGATATACTATATATATATATATATAGTATATATATTTATATATATATATATATATATACCGGTATATATATATATATATATATGTTATATTTTGTATTAAAATATTAAGAAAAAAAATAATAATAATAATAAAAATAAATAAAAGAAATTAAGAAATTCATTACTTATTCCATGAACTATGTGAACATCAACTATGGTTACAAAAAATAACCAAAATATTGGATATGTAGAAAAGCAAAAATTGATTGCAACACAGAGAAAATTGCTGAGGAAATCAGAATACAAGGTGGGGCAAGATCAAGGGCTTGCAATTAGAATAAAAGCTAAAGAAAGCCCAATACATAAGAAAAACCTGATAATTAGAAGATACTGCAAGCAAATATAAAGGCTATTGCAGAAACTCAAACAGGCTATTGAAGCAACAAACTGCAACTATGTAATTAAGTAAATTTTTGAGAAAATGGTACAACCAGATACAGAATTGAGCTTCATTCAACACTAGGAAGACATATGAAGAAACACTTAGTAACATCTATTTCATCAAGAGCTTATTAATTTCACAAAGAAGAAACTATTAAGGTGAATAACTAGCAATTGAATTCTTCAATCTAATATATATGAATAAAGAAGCCAGAAGAAAATTTAGAACATCAAGAAAAACTCTACAAAAGCTGAGGATTCAAAAGAAGAAATTTAAGTAAGGAATTTTTCAGCTATTAGAGTCATCTTCAAGCAACTTTATTGATAAAGCAGCAGTCCACAAATTGAGTAATATAAGCCACCACCCTAATCTCAGCCATTCTGAAATCCAAAAACATCAGTAATTAGAAGAACCTGTTCGAATATCTACTATGTCCCAAATAAATGAATAATCGATGGAGTATTATCAACCACTGATGTTTCTCAAAGTTCTTCTATTAGAAGCTTGGATGCAAGAACACAAAAGCTGTCACTTGCTCAGATGTGAGGAATGAATTCGTGCATGTTCGCTGATTGACAGATAAGTATAAATAGCATAACAAAAATACCAAATGAATAAAATAAATAAAAATATATACACGGTACTTTCAATATACGAAATATAAAAATTTATCTGTATATATAAAAATTGTGTTAAAAAAACATCCTTCCTTTTTGAGTGAATGAGTTCGATAAATATTTATTTTTCAATAGTTTTAATAGTTTTTATTGATAGTTTAAAAAAATGAGTGATAATATCGATATCGATATCGATGAAACTGAAACAACTGAAGGAGGTTTTAAGGTTCCTTCAGGAAAACTAGATAATAATAACAAAAAAAATAAATACAATTAAAGGTAAATTATGGCATTCTTTCTTAAACAACTTAGATTTAAGTTATGAAATAAAAGCCGATGAATTAACATTAGATGCAAAAGTAGAATCCTTAAAAAATTCTTGTAGTGAATTAATTACAGAATCTGTAGAGGCAGATAAAATACAGCAGTGGCTTACATTAAAACTAAAGCCATATTATGAGTTAAAAAGTGATATTTCAAAATATATGAGTAAATATGAGCCAAGGATTATGCCACAAGACAGTGCTAGTAATGTATCAAGTAAAGTGAGTAAAGCAAGTGTAGCTAGTTCAAAAAGTGCAATAGCCCAATCTTTGTTACTTGAGATAGAAAAAAGTAAAATAAAATTACAAGAGCATGACCAATACTTGGAAAAAAAGGGAACTAAGAGAAGCGTTGGATTTATAACCAACACAGTATCATATAATTTGTCGAAATGTTTGAAGAAAATATAAAATTTAACAAAAATTGTTTGTTCAAATTTCAGTCAAATTGTCGAAATGTTTGAAAAAAATAAAAAAATACAAATTTTCAGAAACTAAAATAAAAAGTATAGGTGAAAATAATAATTTGGAGTCTAAATTAGTAGAAATTTAAAACAAAAGTTAGAAGTGAGTAGGCCTATTAATAATCTTTTCCAACATGTGAGCCTGAAATATTTAATGGAAAGGATCCAACTAAATTTAAAGATTTTATGCTAGTTTTTAAAACTAATATAGAAGGAAAATGTGAGAATGAAATGAATAAGCTTTCTTATTTAATTAAGTATACAGAAGGTAAAGCAGAAAATATAGTAAGAAGTTGTATGCATTTGGACGAAAATATAAGGTTATAAAAAGGCAGTAGAAAAACTCGAGACACAGTATGGAAATGAACAAGTTATTGCTAATACATATTTAAAAAAGCTAGAAGACTGGAATGAAATCAAGAATGAGGATGGTGAAGCTATGGCAGATTTTTCTTTGCGGCATATGCTGATCAAAATAATGCAAGTGGATAAATATAAGGCTATAAGAATGAAATGAATTCGTAATCTGGTTGCTATTTTATAGATATTAAAAAACTCCCTACAAACAACGGTGATAAGTGGAGATATAAAGTTGATAGTATGTATGAAGAAAATAAAAAGGTAAACTTTAGTACATTTACAAAATTTGTTGAAAAAGAAGCAAGAATCATGAACACACCACTGTTCGGAGAACTTGGCATTGGTACAAAACCCAAACAAGCCAAATTACAAAGTGAAAAAGGTAAGTCACTTTATACAAAAAAAAAATAACTAATGACGCATAAGAATAATAATAATAATAATAACAATATTAATAATAATAATAATAATAATGGAATAATAATAATGACAATAAAAAGAATTATGGTAGTAGTAAAATGTAGTAGTATAATAATAATAAATCAGCAGTTTTCGAATTTTTTTGTAAAAAAGACAATCATAGTATACTTAAATGTAAAATCCTAGAAAAACAAAGCCAAGATGAAATAACAAAGTTCATTAAAGAACAATAAATTATGCTTTAAGTGTCTCAGATCAAATCATTTTAGTAGTAATTGTAAAAGACCAGAAAAATGTGAAAAATGTAATAAGCAACATTTAACATTTCTGCATAGAGAAAAGATAGTGCCAAAGGGCAAGATGGTTCAAATATCTCACCAGCAGCACTCACTGTGAATTTAGAAAATAAAGATAAGAAAGTAAAGTCAAAAGAATCAGGAAGTAATGAGACAAAAAACCTTTCAGACAAAAGTAAGTAATAAAAAGCTATTTTACCCTGCAGTGCCAGTTAAAATAAAGCTTAAAGGTAAAGATAAAGTGATTAAGACATACATGGGTCTAGATACATATTTCTTCAGCATGCTTTATGGATTTAAATTTAGCTGCAGAACTAGGTATGTCATATATGAAGACCTCAGAAAGATAATAGATTAGTTACTACATGTATGGACAACCATAAAATAAACATATTTTTAAATATCTAGAAAATCTAATGATATTTGAGATGAGGAACCTGGAAACCATAAATAATATACTACTGCAAGAAATTGGCCCTTTTTAAAAATGGAGAAGTCATCTAATCAAAGATATAAATGGATTAAGAAATACTTGAATCATTGCCCTTCAATTTCATAGATATCAAAAATTGGAATTATGTAATAGGGAATGAACCAGAGTAAAATTGTTAAAACAATAGAAAGTAGTAGAGAGTCATCCAGTTAATAACTCTTCCCCTTTGCGAGTTAAGTATTTATTTGGATGGGCTTTTACAAAGGTTCGACACCAGATGGCTAGGTCCAGCTTGGTTCATGAGTTTAAAGATGTCATACGACCAGCAAATTATCAACAAGTAAGATGATTAAATTTTTGCTTGATGAAATATTGCTCAAGAGCAGTTTTTCCTGAAAAGAATCCTGAGCAGGTCTGTGAAAGTGTAGAAAATTTGAAGTGAAGAATTAGGTTGAAAATACTGTAGACAAAGAACAATTTAACAGGTAGATTTTCAAGTTGGTTTACCCATTTAAAAAGAAAATCTATGCTTTTTCGTTAGGAAGGCTTAGACCCCAGCATTAGCAGACTGTTTCTCATTAAAAAGTTAAATTTTTAAAAGGTATACCATTATGAACAGTATAGTGATAGCATAAATGAAATGTTAAAACTAATTTTGCAGAAAAAGTTGAGCAACATGAACTATTAAACAATGACAGATTCTATTTAACACACTATAGTGTAATCCATCCACAAAAGAAAAAATGGAGTAGTAATTGGCAATGCAGCTTGGTACCAATTGAATCAATGGTATTTCCTTTAATAATAGTTTCTCATCAGGGTCCAGATTTAATATTTCCGTGTAATCTACAAGGGCATCCTTTTAAGTTCAGAAAAGAGAAAATATGCTTTCATAGCATGATTATAGAGAAGATGGTTTTATCAATACATGGGTACTTGACAAAGATAAAGATTATCAGCGCTTTTTTGGTTACTAAGTGATATAATTTAATAAAACTTCCAGAAGAGAATTAGGTTAAAGTTCATATATATTTGGTAGTGTGAGCTCACCTTCAATTGCAAATTATGTTTTGAAGCAAACTACACATGTAATTGAAGCAGAAAAATTCAGTAAGTTAGCCAAAGATACTATACTTAGAAATTTCTATGTTGATGATTGTTTAAAGTCTGTGAAATCAGAAAATGAGGCTGTAGCAGTTTATAAAGAAGTTAAAGAAATTTTAAAAATTAGTGGTTTTAATCTGCTTCAAGTAGCTAGTAATTCAAAGAAATTTTTAGAAAATATTGAAAAACAAGACTTAAGTAAGATTTCAAAGAAATAAACTTATCCTCTTAGATGAATTACCTTCACAAAAGGTATTAGGCTTAAGTTGGGCCCAGAAAAAGATTTAATGAAAGCTAGGGTTGATATACAAAATAAAGAATTTAACAATAAAGAATATAGGCTGAGTTGCATTTTTTCCATATATGATCCACTAGGATTTATTAGTCCAGTGCTACTGAGTAGCTAAAAGAGATGTTATTTCGAATGAAATTTACGCATGTGATAGAAAAGTTAACTGGGATGATGAAAACTTCATTAGATATAAAACAAAGTTACATAAATGTGTAAGTGATGGTTAAGTTGAGCTAAATTGATTTTCAAGTCCTAGGCCATATTAATCGCAAAATTGTTTTAATGGAGTATAAAGGGGTAGAATTACATTATTTTTCAGATGGTTCACAAATTGCATATGCTGCAGTAGCATATATAAGGTTCATTGGAGATGAATAATGGGAAATATATTGTTCATGTCTGGTGGTTATCCTAAAGTTACAAGGATTGTACCGATTTAAATAAAATTTGAGTTGTAACTATAGCCAAAGGAATTAGATTGAGTGCAGCCAAATTAGCTGTCAACATACATTCAAAATTTAAAAAAATGATTACTTGAAAATAAACAAAGAGTATTTTTGGATAGATAGTGAAATTGTTTTACAATATATTAAAAATGAATCAAAAAGATTCAAAAATTTGTTCAATAATAGAGTTTAATTATATTAGATCACAAACAGATATAAGCCAATGGAATTATGTACCAGGCAAGCTAAATATTGCAGATATAGCGAGTAAAGGGATATCTGTTAATGAGTTTTGTTGAACAATTAAACTATGGCATGGTTTGATCAGATTTTTTGTACATTGACAAAGCTCAATTCCTTGCGCAAAATAAAGAAAATAGGATGTAATGCCATGATGAAAATAGTGAAATTATAAAAGTAAAACCAATGTGATGGCCATAACAAACTCCAAGAAAGCTCAACAGACAAGCTCATACATTCTGTCTCAGATTGAGATGAAATTAAAAACAAAAGTAGCATGGATTTTAAGAGTTAAAGAAATTTGTGCATAAAAAAGCCTGGAATAAAGGTGCCCTATGACAATCACAGAATTAAAAATGCAGAAAAGGCTTATACAAATATGTACAAAATAAAGAATTTCATGATATAACAATAAACAAAAAAAAAAAAGAAAGAAGGCCTTACCAACAAGAGCAGGCATTTGTTGGCAAAAATTCCTACATTTAATAGATGATGAATGGAATATTAAAGAGTAGGGTGGGGATGGAATAAAAATCTGAAATGATTGTATCGATATGATTTAAAACAATCCAATTATCTTGCCAAATATTCATGTTACACACCATGCTCAAATAATGAGACATTACCATAGATTAATGGACATTTAGGAAAACAACAGTTTTAAATGCTTTAAGAGAGAAAAGTACTATATCATTGGAGCAAGCAGAAGTATTATTAAGAAGATTTTAAAAGATTGCATAATATGTAGGAAGCTCCATACAAGGCCAACTCAGCAGTTGATGGGAGATTTGCCCAAAGATAGATTAAAATGTGATGTACCACCATTTACAAGTATTGGTATAGATGCCTTTGGCCCTTTTCTTGTAGTAAGGGAAGAGGGAAGGTAAGGAGAAAAAGAATATGGAATTGGATATTCTCATGGTTTAAGTAAAGCAGAGCCATCAGTTGTATGAGATGTTATATTCTATTAGATACTGATGCTTTCATCAATGCTCTAAGAAGATTTATCAGCCGTAGAGGTAATGTGAAATTGATCCGATCAGATAATGGATTGAACTTTGTGAAAGCTAACAAAGAATTAAAAGGACAAGTAAAAATTGGAATAATAAGCAAGTAAATAAATTTTTTGAGCAAAAAGAAATACAGTGGTTATTCCAACCCCCCCATAGTTCTCATAAAGGAGGTCATTTTGAAAGACACATTAGAACTGTAAGAAATATATTACAAGCTTCACTCTTAGAACAGCCAATAAGGTTGACAGATGATAACTTGAACAACTTTTGGTTCTGTTGAGAATAGAAATTCATCATAAACAACCGTCCAATAACAGAAGTTACCAATGACTTAGAAAACTTAGAAGCTTTGACACCAAATCATCTACTAACTCTTAAAGGTAATATAACTTTTCCTCCAGGATTATTTCAGGACAAAGATTGCTACTTATATAAAAGATGGAAACAAGTTCAGTATCTTGCTGATTTGTTTTGGAAAAGATGGATCAAAGAATATGTCCCTTTATTGCAAAAAAGAAGTAAATGGTTAGCAGAAAAAGAATCGCACCAAGTGGGAGATTTAGTCCTTTTAATAGATGACTTCAAACCAAGAAATATGTGGAATTTAGGGAAAAAGTAGTACAGGTTTACAAAGGATGAACTCAAACCCCATAATTATTATAACTTGTGTAAAGCTATATCTGTTAAGAATACTTTAAACTACATTGGTTACAATTTTGAAAAAGACCAACTAACAAATTATCTGCTGAGAGAACGTGCAGGATTATAAAGAGAAGTACCAACAGAAATTGTAAACTCTAGGAAAACTAAGAAATAACACAGAAAACTTAATAATTCGTGTAGGCAAAAGGGGAATATGTATATTTTGTATAAATATAAAGAAGGGCGATGACCATCATTTTAATAAAAAAATAAAAAGGAGAAAATTAGATGTCTTCCACGTTTCGTTCATCATGTGTACTATGTGAGCATCAACTATGGTTACAAAAAATAACCAAAATATTGGATATGTAGAAAAGCAAAAAATTGATTGCAACACAGAGAAAAACTTGCTGAGGAAAATCACGATACCAGAGGTGGGGGCAAGATCAAGGCTTGCGAATTAGAATAAAAGCTCCTAAAGAAAGAGCCCCAATACATCCAGAAAAACTGATAATTAGAAGATACTGCAAGCAAATATAAGGCTATTGCAGAAACTCAAACAGGCTATTGAGCAACCAAATGCCCGAAACTTGCCAAGTAAATTGAAGAAAATAAAAGGCCAAAGTACAGAATGAGGCTTTCAATTCACGACAGGAAGATCATATGAAGAACACTTAGTAAACATCTATTCATCAAGAAGCTTATTAATTTCACAAATGGAAGAAAACTAATTAAGGTGGAATAAACTACGCAATTGATATTCTTCAATCCTAATTTATGAATAAAAGAAGCCGAGAAGAAAATTTAGGAACATCAAGGGAAAAACTCTACAAAAGCTGAGGATTCAAAAGAAGAAATTTAAGTAAGGAATTTCAGCTATTAGAGCCACCAATCTTCAAGCAACTTTTTTAATAAAGCAGCAGTCCCACAAATTGAGTAATTATAAGCCACCACCCTAATCTCAGCCATTTCTGAAATCCAAAAACATCAGTAATTAGAAGAACCTGTTCGAATATCTACTATGTCCAAATAAATGAATATATCGAATGGAGTATTATCACCACTGATGTTTATAATATATATATATATATATATATATATATATATATATATATATATATATGATATATTTATGATATATATATATTATATATATATATATATATATATATAGTATATATATATATATATATATATATATATATATTATATATTAGTTATATATATATATATAATACGGTATATATATATTATACCGGTATATTGATATATGATAATATATATTATATATATATATATATAGTATATATATTATATATATATATATATATATATATATTAATATATATATATTATATAGTATAATATATATATATATGAGCAAAACTATGACAAAAAAAAAAAAAATTATTATCTTTTTATTCAAATTGAAATATATATATTATTTTCCTAATTTACATTGTTTTTAATATTTAGACCTAATTCCATTACTAATATTACTGGGAACAGTTTTTCCCCTTT
>JABUQX010041474.1:52500-58388 GCA_015478945.1 Trachelipus rathkii | reverse complement strand
TGGGTGACCAAGACCTTCTCAACATTGTTTTTAGTAGGGTATGTTATTTTTATATCCTGTTGAAAGACATAAGAATAGGATTTTCATTGTTAGGACAGATAACACTCTGGTACTAAAAGCTCTGACTATACTCATACTAAACTTGATTATACTTATTTACAGTTGTGTGCAAAAAAAAGAAAATGGAGAGAGAGAGAAAGCATCAAACACAAACTATGACGAAACAAGTATGTATGTAATCAGCTGATTAATACTCGAGTTGCAACATACTCATATCAATTAATTGCCCATATATATACACAGCGCTACTAGTCAATTTCACAATGAGAATAACTAGAGAATAAGGATGTGTATCTGAGCAGCTAATTTTTGCTGATTGGACCGCCGATAGGCAACGTCCCATATATAAATCGACACAATAATTCACATATATATCATACACACAAGTATTAAAGGTTATGTAACATCTAATTTAAGTATAGTGAATGTCAATAATCTTTGTAGTATCTATGCCTAGGGCAAGTAATGCATAAAATTGTTATACTTTCTCTATTTAAACTTTGTATTTATATATTAATATAATATTGTATTTAACTCAAAAGTATACTGATAATATAGGTATATTCAGTAGTATCTGAGTATATATCTTAATAATTATATGTAAGGTATATTATAAACATCATTCATATCAGATCATCTAGAAAAATATGAAGTAATTGTTCGCCGTTAATCTAATACTTTACCGTCATGGTTGTCAACCACCTGAAAACTCCAATCCGGGCAGAGCCGTATCAACGTGGTGGTGTGTTCGTATGGACTCATCTCAAAGTCACCACGCGCTTAACGCAAAGATTACGGCAGATAGGCACAGACAAGCGTTAGAGAGTTGAGGAGATTAAATTACAGCCAGGAAACAAAGAAGATGGAAGATAATTCCAACAGAACACGAGGAAAAAATTAAACAACCGCAGCGAACTAGCCTATCGCGTCACCCGTAAATATAACACAAGTACTGAAAATATATTTTGAGTGAACATTCAGAGCACTCACCTTGTGTTATACGTATAAGGATGTACGTAAGGAGGTCTACGTTTTAATATTAAGCCTCATGCTATCATGCACCAACTAAAGAGCAGTATACCTATAGAAAAAGATAAAGCACCAACAAATCCGAGCGCAGAGAGCAAATGATAGAGAGGGTTCAATTGAAAGTGTATAAATAGATAAGAGAACAGTTTAATAATAGCTTATTATCTGACTACTACTCTATCCAATAAAATCAGGTATGATCCAGTAAGCTACTCAGTATATAGAGTATGAAGGTACTCTCACATATCAAGTAAGGCGCGATGAAGGTCACTTTTTCATTTAAACTGATGTAACAGAGAAGATAGGTATAAAAAAGTCTCGAGTCTAATACATGAAACTATTTCCCAGTATTCCTTTGATGAGCGCCTACATTAGCTCAATCACCGTTGTGTTGTGAGGTTCCAAAGACATTTTTTTGTTATGTCTAAGGCTACATAGAGATGTTTAAGTATTGTATCTAAACAGGAGTAGGACTGATGAAGAACGCGTCGAAGGGTAGGAAAGTTAGAAAGTTACTTTTAGATAGAGAGGGAGATTTGTAGAAAGTTGGGGGGTTATTTAAAGATAGAATATCAGAAATGTTGAGTAGTTGAGACGACACCATTTACGTAAGATTCATTAATCTAACAGATCTAGCTGAGAATAAAATTACGGAAGATTAAACCGTACAAAATGAGAACAATTTCATAGAAGAATAAAAAGGGAGTAGAATTGAAATTATGTTGAAGAATGAAAGAGGTCAAGTCTATCGCTATGGGTGTGAATAGAGTTAATTAATGTGCCGGTGGGAAATATATTAACTGGAGAAAGTGGGAATAAGAACAGATGAAACCTCTGAGGAACACTAATATTGACAGAAAAAGAAGAGTCGCCCCACAACAACAGCCGATATTGAGCGATTAAAGAAAAAAACTAGACATACGTAAGCAAAAGAGAAGGAGAAACCTAAAAGGAGGGGTAGTCTTGGTAAGAGACAGTGAACGGCTGTGTCATACCGGTAATGCTTTGAAAAACAAGTTCTCATGAGGTGCAGCTAGTCTGAGACGATCACGGACAAATTGCTGATATGTCTTCAAAATTTGAAAGATGATTAATAACAAAACTAGCATGGCACGAATTTTATATATTTTTCGTACCGTACTAAAATGGTAAGAAAACGTTGCGATTGGTTCAATAAACAAAATTTCTAATTTTTTCTTTAATTTTCTTGTACTATTTTGGCATTTTTTGAAAATAAGTAGTACGGTAATTAAATGACGTTTTTTTATAAAAAATATTAAGAGTATGTTTTCCCATTAAATTTTTTTAACGATAAATACAAAAATATTTGTGATGATAGAAATAAACTTTTGCACATATAAAGAAAAATTAAATTTGTTTTAAGTTTGGACGGCAACTTTTCCCGAAAAGTACAGTGCACGCATACTAAAGATGGTCCGAAATTATAACATATTTTTAAAGTATAATAATTTTAATTATAATATATTATTAATAATTTAAATATTATATTTATAATAATATTATATATAATTTAATAATTATATATATATAGATATTTTAATATATATAATATTAATTATATTATAATTATAATATATTTATTATATGAATATATTATATAATTTATTATATATTTAATTCTAAGGATGCAAAAAATTGTTTGGTATAGGTAAAATTTTTTACGATACTACTACTCAACAAATTGCAGAATACCGATACAATGGTATGGTCATCAAACATATTATATATTTGGATTAGTTATATTATATAATATATTATTAATTATTATATATAATAATCATATTTCTATATATATATATTATCTGTAATTATATATTTATTATAAGTATATTTTTTATAAATTTATATTATATAAATTATAAATATTTTATATATTATATATAATATAATCTTGGTTGGATAACTAACTTGTCTCAATTTGCTATCAGATTAGGGAATGAACCAGGGCAAATTAAAAAACTGACATTTTCGTAATCGCGACGTACGGTTTGTTTGAAAGTATAATTACAAATTGAATATTAAGGAAAAAAAGGGGAAGTTTTTTTTTTTATGTAGAACATAGAATAAGGGAGTTTCATAAATTTACCAGATGGTATTAATAGTATTAAAAGTTATTGAGCACAAGTCATAAGTACTGGGGGTCAAAGGATTTGAGAAAAATTGCTGAAGATTGTGAGTTTGTATAGATGTGTGGAACGAGTTTCTCCTATCCAACGAAGAGAATTCAACAATGGATAGACATGTGAGAGCATACAGACAGAGTTTAGAGAGGAAGAGAGAGAGAGAGAGAAGAGAGAGAGAGAGAGAGAGTAGAGAGAGATGGAAGAGGTGGTAAAAGATGAGGAGAAGAAGAGAGAGGATAGGAGAGAAACAAAGTGGAGAGACAAGATGAGTGAGAGAGAGAAAAGAGGTAGAGAGAATTGGCAGGTTTTGAGTGAACTTTCCTTTCCCAGACCCCCAGTAGAGAGAGAGAGATGAGAGAGATGAGAGAGAGAGAGAGAGACGGAAGAGAGAGAGAGAGAGAGAGAGATGATGAGAGAGAAAGATGAGATGAGAGAGAGAGAGAGAGAGAGAAGAGAGAGGAGATATAGAGAGAGAGAATGAGAGACTTGAGAGATAAAATAAAGAGAGAGAGATGACGGACGAGAGAGAGAGAATAGAGAGACAGATCGTCGTTCATCGCTTACTGCAGAGAGATCGTAGCTACGATAGGCAGACTCGAGAGTCAGAGGTACTTGAGTACGTACGGAAGTAGTAGATTGATTATGATGATCGATTATCTTTATTTATTAGAGAAGCTATGCTAATGAAGTACCTAGCAGCAATTGAGAGCAACGTAGATGAGTCAGAGAGCTACAGAGTACGAAGAAGATCTGAAGATGTAGCTATATCGAGCAACTCACAGAATGCTTTTCGATCAGAAATTCTTCTCAGATAGATATCTGATTCCCATGCGAAGAGGAATTCTGCTCTAGTTCAATACTAGAGTGCAAAGCAAAATCGAATCTTTCAATTCCTTTATCTCTGGAATATTACCTATCTTCATATCGTCTATCTAACATTTTCATATACATACTTCGCTCTTCTCTCTACGTGAAGGATGGCCATTACGCGGGAGGGGGAGGGGAATTGCTCTTCGGAATCGTCTAAAGTGAAAATAGAGGCAGACATTTGAGACGAGTTGTGCTTTAGCAGCCAAAGCTAACAGCGTGAAGTCCGCTGTCTCGAGAGAGATAATAGATGAGTGCATGCTGGTCCAACTAAGGAAGTCGTAAGCAAAGTTGGGATGGTCCTTTACATTTTCCTGTGCTAAAAGCGTGACGAAGATAAATCGAATTCAGAATTTTGCTTTCTACGAAGAAAGGAAATGAATTGTAGTGTACGTAGGATTTATCTACAATTCTGTAATTAAACCAAGGTTTATCAATTCTAATTACAAGAGAAAAGAATGGAATACATCCGAATCTATGACACTTATGCGACCTTCCGAGAGGCCCCTTCAACTCAACCAATAATAATCATTACTAGGGAATTGAAAGAAGTATCTACGACGAGGTTAGACAGCTTATCGAACTTCAATCACCAAGATGACTAAAAACTATACGTTTTCTCGCAGTAGAAAGGGGTCTTTCCTGTGGAAGTTTTGAAGGAAGAAGAGCTGAGATAAAACGGTAATCGGAGAAAACCTAAAGGAGGAGGAGGAGGAAAGAGTTAAATAGCAGTATAAAAAAAAGATTAAAAGTTAAGAGAAGGTCAAGAATTATCTTGGGAGAACATGTGCACATTTTCATCACTTTTCAATGTTGCAGAATAAATACAATATTCCCAACAAACATGTTAAGCTATGCTAAATTAAGTACCATGTAGGTAAATTAATTTTATATTGTTAATTTTTATAAGGAAAATTTATAAAAAAAAAAATTTAAACTAATTGAAACATTTCTTTTAGAAATATGACTTAAAAGTTCAAATAGCATTTCAGAGATTTTAGGTCCTGACAAAGCATAAATATTAATTCTATTCCTCTCCGAGAAAACTCAATTATCCTCTGGAGAATATAGAGAGATAAATACCTACTAGTTTTCTCTATGAGGTTTTTCATTCATTTACTCACATATTCAGTAAATTCAAACTGAAAATTTTGAGTTTTGACTTACAAATGTAGATATTTTAAGGCGTCGTCTAGGTATAGGTTTGCAGTATGTAAGAATCCCACTTTGTTCAGACGACGCCTGAAATGTCTACAATTTAAATCCTGGTCCAAAATTCCGTCAGTGAGAACGGAAATGGAATAAAATCCCTCGAGAAAACAATGAAAATATATACGTTTATGTTTATTTATCACCTCAAATTACAGAATATGACATTTGATACATATATAGTTATATATTATCTCAAAATACTGAATGAGCTCAATTAGTAGAATAGTAGTTTTGCGATACAATCTATAATTGATTATACTATTAAATTGCTTTACCTATGCTTTCAATTAAAGTTATTTAATTTCGCTATATAAGATATAACTAGCTGAGTCGCACCTCGCACGACACTATATACACTGAGGAACATAGAGAGAGAAGAGAACTACCTATTTTTCGAGAGATAATTATTATTACTATGGTGTGAATATGGTATTGGGGTTTTATAAATGAGTAAGTTGTGGGGCGAGTGAGTTTTGTGGTAAAGGGGTGACATATGTGGATAAAGCTTGGGGAAAAAAAAATTCCCTAAACTCCCTGACATTCGGAATGACAGCCATGAAGAAACCCCAAGTTGGG
>JABUQX010041474.1:37500-47500 GCA_015478945.1 Trachelipus rathkii | reverse complement strand
CAAAATTACTTAATATGGAAAAAAAACTTCATTAAAAAACAAGACAAAAAAATGTATAATACTAATAATAAACAATAATAATAAAAAAAGTAAATTCTATTGTTCAAATAAATAAGTGCGAAAATGTTCCTTATCAAGAAACTTGGCAACTAAGAACGACAATATTTTTTTTCCTACAATACCTACGCAATAAAAATTAACCATTATATATATATATATATATTTAATATACTCTACATATAATATATATATATATATAATTATAAGTATAGTCTTATCTATAGAAATTAAGTCTGTGATATATAATATATATTATGTATATATATAATAATATACTCATATAGATATTTAATATATATATATTATTTACTCAAAATAAAAAAAATTATTATATATATATATATATATATATATATTATATATATATATATATATATATATATGAGATAGTTTCTTTCCTAGTGAGCCTCAATCTAGCTAAAAAGGTTAAAGCCAATATTAAAGAATTCCACATACTGTACTCATTTAATATATGTGAACGTTTCAAATATTTTTATTTAAGTCCATCCTAAGCGCTACCTTAATTTGCAAAATACAATCAAAATACAAATTTATTATTATTATTAATTATTATTATTATTATTATTATTATATAATAATAATAATTTAATAGGTAATAATACGGGTGACAGGCATATTAGAAGAGGTCAGATGACTTAAGAAGAGACTTAAGAATTACGATCAAGAAGCGAAGACCAATGTTGATAGATAGAGAAATTGAAAGAAAAGAAGAGAAAAAAAGTTTATCTCTATGTTGAGGAGTGCAGAGAGGTAGGTCAATTCTAAATGCAACTCCACACTATGTTCTTCGATCATCATTTTAAATTGCGGCCACTTTGGCCAACATACGCCGCATTACAGCTGGAACGCCTATTTATTAAATTTTTGGAATTATTAGTTGAAGATTCCATTTGGAATTCTGTCAGTCAAATTGGCTGTTAAGCTACGGGCTCTCCTTTAGGCCTTCTCTGTTATTATGAAAAAATATGATCAAACAATGCCCAGGCTCTGGCTCTCTACTCAGACCCCTCCTTCTCTATTGCCGGTACATGGAAGATTGCTTCGTAGTTTTCAAAGAGAAAGATCATATATGATGAGAAACATCATAACATGAGCTTTACTATGGAACAAGGAATAAATAAGTCTATCCTCTTTATAAATGTATATGACACACACAAGATCAGCAATTTAAAACCACTGCGTATAATAAACCTACATCTACGCTTATCAGATCTCAGATCTAGAAAACAGCATTTAAAATATGCTCCGATTCTCATTGGCGTTTGTTCCAAACAGAGCTAGAATTTATCACAATATTTTTCCATTTCAATTTAATCCAATTTCAAGTTGAAAAAAAAAAAAACGAATGGATTTCTAACCAAAATTCTTAATCTCATTCTTTATCTTCCTACTGTACCTAAACAAAAAATAAATCTAAAACTGCCTTATATAGGATTACTTACATCTCGATTTAACAGAAAAAATCTTACAATACTCGCGGTTACATATTCTCAATGCAAGTTTATTCCCACTAGTCATGACTTCTTATCAGTTCAAACTTTCTTAAGGCACAAAGAAACTCTTCTAATGTTTCTCAGATCTTCAGAAATTTATTTACACTATATACCTTAATAACAGGGAGAAAAAACCAGGGCTGCGGAGTCGGAGTCGGAGTCGTGGAGTCGGAGTCGTGGAGTCGTGGAATTTTCCAGGAGTCGGAGTCGAGGTGGAATTGAGAAAAGCTACGTACAGTGGGTCGGAGTTAGATTCAAAGGTCAGAAATCCTGTCTAAGGGGACTCGGAGTCGGAGTCGGAGTCGAAAATTTATAGAAATATTATTATTATTATTATTATTATTATTATTATTATTATTATTATTATTATTATTATTATTATTATTTTATTACTGAAGCTGAAAGTATTAAACTGTTAATTTTAAAATGACTGTTTTATAATAAAAATAAAAATAATTTGACCTGTGGTTAACATTTGTTTCCCAAACTGAAATATATTTGTTTATCATGTATTGCGCTGGGCCTGCATCTTTATGTGCTACTATAGATGTAGGATGAATTGATTTGACTATCTTAAGTGAATTTTGAATGACAAAATCCTATCTGAATTGAGATGAGGATTTTTAAGAGTCTTATTACAGAGTACTTCCTGCATATATATGCTGTAACCTTATAACCTTATATATATAACACTATATATATATATATATACTGCTACTCCTCTATATTATGCTCTTATATATATATATATATATATATATATATATATATATATATATAACTACTCTCTCTTTGCTATATATATATATCTTCCTCCTATATATATATATACTCTACTTATATATATATATATATATATATATATATATATAGCAACCTTATATATATACTGCTGCTATATATATATATATACTATATACTATATATATATATATATATATATATATATATACTGCTCATATATATAGAGGTTTGAGTTCTTAGCTGTCAGGACAAGTGAAGATTTTCTTCGCATGGTTATAGGGCGACAGAGCTAACAACCTGGTCCTTTTCCTTTGTTCCTATCTTCTCTTAGACCAGTGGTAGAATCTTATGAGAAAGCAAGATCCTCTGGAAACCTCTGGGTGAACGAGAGTTTGACCTAATGAAGAGAAAGATGCTGTGATTCTACTGAAGAATTTAGTACTACTGGGTATTAACGCCAGAGGACTGGCATCTCGAAACCATTACAAAAGATGGTTTTCTAAAAATGCTCTAAGGTTTAAAGTTTCTAGCCCAAAAGACCCTGTTCAAATACAACTGTAGGTCAGCCCAGCATTTATATATATATATATATATATATATATTCACCTTTCTTGGTAGACGGCCTTATATATATATATATATATATATACTATCTATATACATGCTATATATATTATATATATACTTTATTATATATATACTATATACATATATATATATATATATATCTCTCTATACTATACTATATACTATATATACTATATATATATATATATATATATATATATATATATATGCTGCTATATATCTTTCTATCTGTGTTACCCAGATTGCCGAGATACTGGATAACTCTTTTGCACCCACCAATCTCTTTCCCTAGCCTCAACCCATTTGAAAAAAAGGGTTCCCTTATGTAAATAATACCCAGAAATTAATAATTCTCAGAGTATTAAAAAACTAAAGCTTCTAGGCCTTTAAGGGAGGATTTACCTTCTCTTTATTTAATGATGGATCTGCATCGCTGAAAAGGTGCTTGCAAGCTACAAGGCATGCTAAGTATTCCCTGCCGAGTTCTCAAGATGTGAAAAACTTTTACCATTCTCTCATATGACCAATGGATCTTTGTCAGATTCCCGATTTTTCGCTTGTGTCTTCGATGTGACCGTGTCCCTTTGACACCTCTGAACAAAAGACTTTTTCATCCTTTGCTAGAAGCCAAAAGAACGTTCATGGATTCTGCAATGGTTTCGCTAACAGATAGTAAATGTGAGTCCTGTTGCTGCAATCTTTTCCTTTTATTGGCTGGTGAAATTTCTGACTTTAGCAGCATTAATCAATACTACTAAATAAATTTTAATCTTACCAAACATGAGCCAGCAATTTGGTTTTTTGTATCGGATCTAGAACAAGTTACTATTGCAGATGCGTAATCGTTTGCAGATTTTGAAATATATATCTCCAGCATTAGTGTTTTTCTGTCACCTTTGAAAAGTTCCATACTTTAATGGCAGTCTTTACTTCCAAATCATGGTTGCATCTAGAGGAATCTCGCCTGGCAAACAAGAATTTTCTGAGGGCTAAATAAGTCTTAGTTACTTCTCAAGCAGTTTAAGAAGGAAGTAATACAATTACACCTAAAATCTGTATTATCATCACCTGTCAAGCCTTTCACTTTTGTGTTTTGTTCGAAGCATAAGGGGAGACAACTTCATTTATTTTCCATCCTCTCAAGCATGTACCAACTACTATTCCAACAAGTCTGAACATCTTACGTTAAAGAAAAGTTAGACATTGGTCCATGTAATTCATAATAAAGATATATCCGCTATCCACAAGAATTCATGGATGGAATACAAATGGATATGGGTGAGAGAAAAAAGAGTATGCGGATGCGGATATCTATTTTTACCTCTAATTAACTTTGGTATTTTACCATTATAGCATTTGGAGAGATGGAATTCATTATGGATAAAGTTGTATATTTTTATTCTCAAAAGCAAGCGAAAAATAGTTGAAACAAAAAATGTTTTATTGTAACTTTGTAAACACTAAGCTGAGGAGTCAGAGTCAAAATTTTGAATTTGACTGCTGGAGTGGGAGGTCAAAAATTTTTGTTTAAGTGGAGTCAGGTGAAAATTTTAAGGCGGGAGTCAGGGTCAGTCGAAAAATCAAATTTAGGAATTCAGAGTCGAGGTCGGAGTCGAAAAATTTGTACGACTCCATGACCCTGGAAAAAACAAACATTATATATATATATATAAAAAAAAAACAATAAAAACCACGTTTTTAGTTTATTTATTACTAACTAAATCAATACTAATCTTCTTTTTAACTATTATAATGTTTACATATCATCTATATTAATGTTTCTTATATAGGCTTTTGAGCCAAAAATATTTATATATGAAATCACTCAAAACAACAATTTAATTTAAAAAAACAAAGACATTTTTCACTTTTCTCAAAAAACATATTTGGGATGTTTTCAATTACACACTATATATATATATATATATATATATATATATATATATATATATATATATATATATATAATATATATATATATATATATATATATATATATAAATATATATTCTTATGCTATATATATATATATATATATATATATATATATAACCTACCTATATATATATATATATACCTATATATATGCTATATATATATACTTATATATATATATATATATAACTGCTATATATATATATATATATATATATATATATATATATATATATATATATATATACTATATATATATATAATCCATTTTTTCCTTAAACTAATACTGCCAATAAATCTTGTTTATCAAGAAGATATCGTTATCTTCAAATCAGAAATAAGTAACTTGTACATTTCATCAGGATTGGCAAAAAATCAGCTCTTCGAGACCCCCTTTAAAGAAATTTTCTTCATACAATAGAATGCAACAATCTTTCTGGTTCCAAATACACTCCACCTTCTTCTCGCAATTTAAAAATGTCAACTCCAACTTTGCTTCTTCCTCTCTTCCTCCTCTAATATCTCTGTCGGTAGTACTGCTGTCTTAACTACTGCTAAAAAAGCTGAACGGTTTGCTCAAACCTTTCCCTCTAATTCCTTGTCTAAACGGTTCCAGAGCTATTCCTCCTCTCGACCTCCTTTCAAATCAGTAAAATATATGAGCTTAACACTAAGAAGGCGGAGAGTGCTGAACTTATCCCTTCAGTGGTCCTCAAAACTTGTGTTTCTAAACTTGCACCCTGCCTTGACAACCTGTTTCCTTACTGCCCATAAACTTCAACCTTTCCCTCCTGCTGAAAAAATTCCTCCACTAAGCATGTGCCGAAGAAGTGGGACTCCAGTCAGCAATCCAACTATCGTCCTATCGCTTTAACCTCTGTTCTTCCTAACTTTTCAAAGCTATATTTAAGAAGATTTAGTAACATCTTAAATCTTCTAATCTTATATCTGATTGCCAGTATGTCTTCTGTAAGGGCCATTCGACTGGTGATCTTTTCTTTCTCTCGGATTCATGGTTCTCTGCTCTTCTGCATTTCGATGAAACTATTTCTGTGGCACAAGACATTTCGAAGACTTTCAATTAACTCTGGCACAAAACTTTAATATCTAAACATCCCACTTTCGGTACATATCCTTCTCTTAACTTTCGTTCCAGTCGTTACATGGCTGCTATTGTAGATAGCCACTATTTATCCTTTAAATCTATCCATAGTAGTGTTCCTTAGAATTCTGTTCTATCCCCAACTTTTTTATTTTTCATCAATGATCTATCTGTAACTGTGTGTCTCCTCTCCACTCTTAGACTGATAAATCCATCACTCATCATTACTAATAAATTGTTCCCTACTTTCAAACTACGCTGAACCTCTTTTCTGCGACGTGACATTGCGCACTCTCTCTCTTTTCTGTAGAGATACTAGAAAGGCAGGTGCTCGTAGTAGTTGATCTCTCGCTTTCGTCTTACATTGTGTTGCCCTCCTAGAATATGGGGGTGCCTTGCTTTAGAATGAATTTTGTGTGAATATTGGAAACTCAACGGTTGTTCGTTGTGGTGCCTCCTCCTTTCCAGTAACCTCTGTTCTAAGGAGCGAAATGGCACCGTCTATGGAGTGGGGCGATAAACAAAACTGTGTTGCCGTTATACCGTTAAACAAGTGCTGCATAGAAAAAGAGTACAATTTTCAAGACTCTACAACTGATAGGTATTAGCCGTATGTTGTGGTTCGTACCATAAAAGTTACTCGAGGACAATTTTGATGTGAAAGATAACTATAGATCTGGTAGGTTGCGTCCTGATCAGACACAGCAGGCTGTCAAAGCTTTAAAGGCACGACGAACTGAGCGAAATCTTCTTAGTAAACGAATCATCATGCAGCGTGAATTGCAGATACTCAAGAATTCCATGTCGCGCATCGTCAGAGAGGACCTAAGGTTAAGTAAGGGCTTACAAAAGACGCACCAGATATTTAGTCACGGATACCCTAAAAAATAGTAGGAGAGAAAGGTCTAAAAGCCTGTTGGGTGAGTACGTTCATGATTGACACCGAAATATTCTCTTTAGAGACGAAAATTATTTTTAACGTGGAAAAAGGTTTTAACACAAAATCATAGAGCGCATGCTATGCCATCTAAGACCTATTAGAAGAACAAGATGATGACATGGTCATAAACATCAATCTAGGGAGAGAGAGAGGAGACCCTGGAGACCCTGGAGAGGAGGAGAGAGAGAGGAGGAGGGAGAGAGGAGAGCAGAGGAGAAAGAGAGAGAGAGAGAGAGAGAGAGAGAGAGAGAGAGAGAGAGAGAGAGAGAGAGAGAGAGAGAGAGAGAGAGAGAGAGAGAGAGAGAGAGAGAGAGAATCTAGTAATGACCCTGAAAAAAGTTACGACGTTTCCCTAATTCTGATACTTATAAAGTGAAAATTTGAATCTTACTGTGAAAAGTTTTTATTATTATTATTTCTTATATTCTTATGGTGTTGAAAAAATAGTTATTATTTTCTCACCACTCACGTGTCGGGAGGAAGCAGGAGTAAGACAATTGTTTATAAGCCATGCATTTGTATCATTTCTTGAACTTTATTTTAATGTTTTCATTATTTAAGATCATCTCTTTCATGAAATGAAGTTGAATCGTTTTGAAGTATAAAGATTAATTTATATATATATATATATATACTGTACCATATAATAACTATATATATATATTTATATACTATATATATATTTTATATATATATATATATATATATATCTTCATATTACAATAGATATAGATTTATTATATACATCAACAACAATTTTTATACATTTATTTAGATATACATATATATATCAGTTTAGATTTTTATAAAAAAAAAATTTATATATATATATATATATATATATATATATATATATATATATATATATCAGGGCTGCAGAGTCGTAAAATAAATTTTTCTGACTCCGACTCCGACTACGACTCCTTAAATTCAAATTTGGATTGTTTTCGACTCCCGACTCCGACTCCGACTCCCGCCAATAAAATTTTCGACTCCGACTCCGACACCGACTCCATAAACTAAATACTGGCACCGACTCCGACTCCGACCGACTCCACTTAAACAAAATTTTCGACTCCGACTCCGACTCCGACTCCAGCAGTCAAATTCAAGATTTCGACTCTGACTCAGCTTAGTGCTTACAAAGTTACAATAAAAATATTTTTTTGTTTTTATTTTTTTGCGCTTGCTTTTGAGAATAAAAATATACACTTTAATAGATACTAATCTCCAAATGCTAACATACGGTAAAATACATAGAACTAGAGACATAAGCGGATATCAACATCCATATAATTTTTCTCACCCGCATCCACATTTGCATTCGCATCCACATGAATTTTGCGGATTGCGGATAGTATTCATTATGAATTATGAGACTAAATGTTCCTTAACTTTCTGTAACGCAAGATGTTCAGATTCGTTGGAATAGTAGTTGGTACATGCTTGAGAGGATGGGAGAAATAAATGAAGCTGTCTTCCTTTATGCTTCGAACAAACACAAAGGTGAAAGGCTTGACAGGTGATGATAATACGATTTTTAGGTAATTGTATTACTCTTCTTAAACCGTTTGAAGAAGTAACTAAGACTATTATCTCAGAAAATTTCTTGTTTGCCAGAGGAAATTCCTCTAGTTGCAACAATTTCTTGAACCACGGTGTTTCAAAAGGGTTAAAATTTATTAAAATGTCTATATATGATGAGAAAGAAAATGTTTACTAATAAATTTCTGTAATAAAAGGAAAATTACAGAAACTACACACATTTACCTATCTGTTAACTTGAAACCATTGCAAGTCCATGAACGTTCTTTTTTGACTAAAGCAGCGATAGAAGAGTCTTATTTCAGAGTGCGTCAGGACACTCTGTCATTGATCGAAGATTATCAAAAGCAAAAACTTTTGGAATCGGATAAAGATCCATTGGTTTGATGGTGTGATAATTGTAAAAAAATTTCAAATCTTGCAGAAAACTCGGCAGGGAATACGTAGCATGCCCTTCAATAAGTGTAACTGGCGATCTTTTCCATGTGCAGATCTCATTTACGAGAAGAAAGAAGCAAACTCTCCTCCCACTAAAGGGCTCAAGAAGCTTTGTTTCTTATAATTTTGAGACTATTGTTTCAAATTATTTATTTCTATATCACCCCTTTTTCAAATGGGTTGAGGCTGGGAAAGAGATTGGTGGGGTGCAAGAGAGTTGGTCCATATCTACATAATCCAATTACTTTAGGCCTTATATATATATATATATATATATATATATATATATATACTATATATATATATATATATAATATATATATATATATATATATATATACTGTATATATATATATATATATATATATATATTTATATATATATATATATATATATATATATATATACTATATATATATATATATATATATAAATATAAACTATATATATAGCTTTCGCCCTGTCAGTTGGTCCAACATCTTCTTCTGGCCCGAAACTCTTAAACCCTAAGAGCATTTAGAAAACCATTTCTTTCGCAATTGTTTTCCGATATGATCCTCTGATTACTCTCAGGTAGGGTTTCGCCCTTTCAAGTGGTTTTACATCGCTGCTCAACTGGGCTTCAAATTCAGTTCACCCAGTGAGTGCTCAGAGGATCTTACTTCTTGGGGTATGACTTTATGAGATTCCTAACACTGAATTAGAGGAGTAATAAGCAAGGAAAGGACAAGGTTGCCTGCTCTAACCCCTATAACCGTACAGAAGAAAATCTTCCACTTTTTCTGACAGCTACGAAATTTCCAACCTTCTTCTACCATATATATATATATATACTATACTGCTGCTGCTCTACTCTATATATATATATATACTCTTATATATATATATATATATATATACCCTCTCTATATATAAAATCCACATCCCCTCTCAATCTGCGGATGGTGATTTTATCTGCTCTCGGATAGTGAAAAATCACCATACCATCTATAGTAAAAGACATAAAGATGCGAGAGCTTAGCTCTAGCACATGAGCAGACAAAAATATATATTTTAATTTCTGAAACAAATGTATAACCAATTATAATTCAAATTATTTTAGCAGCCATTTAAAGTAACAGTTTAATTTACTTT
>JABUQX010041474.1:30000-32500 GCA_015478945.1 Trachelipus rathkii | reverse complement strand
TCTCGCCTCTGCTGCTTTAAAAATAATTATGTTTCGGGTGGTGCGGCTCCTTTTGTATTGCTTACAGTTTTTCTCTTCGCCGATTCAGCTTGTCGCACACTAATGGGACGCAGCTAAGGGGCTTGCGCCTAGAACGCCTACTTGCGGAAGATCGCGGGATGCAAGCTTCCGCTGCTGTGATGATAACTTGTTGGAAGCTAAAGGCAACCGTCTTATTGAAGGGAGAAAGTGGGATAGCTGTGGCCTGATGAAAAGGAGCCCACTCCGCTCAGCTCAATAGCACCAAGCTGGAATTGGTTCAACATTGGGCTCTGTGCAAGTTCATTAAGCTATTGCGGTAATGGATCACTGCCGTATTAAGTAATCAAAGTGGGACCAAGTGAAGCAATCCATAAGGGAATGGGAGCAAAAAGAAATATCTATACAGGAAGAAGTGTGTGTGTATCTAAACATCATATGCTGGGAGTCCTGTGTTAAGGCATCCAAGGGAAAAGGAGCTTAGGAGATCAACAAGGATCTTAGACAAGGTGACAGAGTCGCCCCATAAGGGGTCACGAAGATTGAAGTCTCCTAGTATAACAATCAGAGTAGGGAGCTGCTTAAAAAGATCAGCTAAGTCAACCTTACTAAACTCACTACTCTTGGCCAAGTAGATCGAGCAGACAATAAGGTCAGTGGACAGATGAATTCGTGCAGCAACTGCATGAAATCTAGTTTGAAGAAGGACTGGAGAATAGAGGAAAGATTTATGAGTGAGTATTCCTGCATCCCCCCCCCCCCTATCATTGTCACCTCTTTCTTTCTATAGAGGTTAGCGGGGATTTATATTTCGACGGTTGGAAGAAGTCACGATGACATAGTCGGAGTTCCTGTAAACATATGCACTTTGGTGTACATATGTTTATTAGTTGAACAAGTTCTTCAAAATTAGAGTAATAGCCACGACAATTCCATTGAAGGAAAGTGGCCAGGCTATGTTGTAAATATTATGATGGTCTTTTTTAGACAATTATCTCTATGTGGCTAGGGGTGATATTGGAAGTGGTATCAAGTGGGAAGGAAAGGCTACGATGTGGGTCTCGATGAGGAGGAGCAACAAATCTTGGTGGTATGGAAAAGTCATACAACATAGATTTGGGTTCTACGACCGGTTTTGGAGGGGAGTTTTCAGTAGTGTTTGGTGGAGGGGCTTTGCCACGAATGCAAAGTAGGTTAATTTCAACCAAGTCCATCTTATTGTGTGGACCTGGTTGGTCATTGGAAGAGCAACCAATGTGCTCATATTTAGGAATGGGAGCAATATCAATATCTACTAAGAAAACAGATTCAGAAATGTGTGAAGGATATGGGGCTGTTTCCATAGAAATGGGGAAGGAAGGTGTCATCTTTTGAAAAGGTGTAGGAGTTGCGATATTGGGATCCAATGTAGGATTCATTGGGTTGACAAAGTCTAATAGTCTATCTAATACAGGAGATTTTGCTAGTAAGTCATTATGTGGGTGATTATAGGAGACTGGACAATTTGAGTTAAGATGGAAGACCTCTGGGTCCTCTTTCATGCCACCAACAGATCTAGAACGCTTGGAGTGTTTATGGTGTTCACATTGAATGGTTTTCCATTCACCTCTCTTGGAAGCGAGGGAAGTATTAGAAAGAGGGTGGGTCATCACATCAAGCTTTATTTGGGAGCTATTATTATCCATTTAGGGAGTGCTGAGATAAGGAAATTCAGAAGAATTATAGGAGGATTCAGAAGAGCTAGAATAATCTTGCAAACTATCAAAGGGTTGTGGTGGGTTGTTTGATAGCTGATTGTTGGGGTACAATCTATTGAGGTCATTACTTTTGTCTCCGGAATAGACTTATGGAGAGGTCTCTTCTGAGTTGCATTTTTTACATCCGGGGTCAGTGTGCTTTGCTTTAGAAATTTAGATGTTTTGTATTTTAGCAAATAATCTTTTGTGGGAATTTGAGTAATTGTGAGAGGCGGATTATGGGACAGACGCAGGCCTCTTACGTGAGTTTGGCGAACTTATCGGCAAGGTATTATGGGACATAGTGTCTTGGCAGGAAATGTTTTCCAAGCTTTTTTGGTGGATGAACCAACTTAGTTACATTGCTGGTTAGCTGAAAACTAGTATTCGGGGCGGGGTTATTGACAGCATTTTGAGGGGAGATTGGATCGAGAGCCGCTTTTGGACTATTTAAAAGTCGGTAATATAGGCAATGCAGGCGGGCAGGTTACAGTAACTGCTTGAGTCTCGCTGGGATTGGGGAAATAGTTCTACTGGAAAGGAGTTGTGTCGGTGGGTTGAAGTGTAGCATAAGATTGCCTTTGTCTTGTAGGATATTTGTCTTTGAGCTGGTGAATGGCATCTCTCCTGTTCAATTTTTGTATGGTTTATAACTCCAAAATCTCCTGTTCAAAGAGGTAAGACAGGCATTTTAAGGAAGAGGCACTGTGGGGTCCTCCACAGTTTCTGCAGTGTGGTGTGTTTTC
>JABUQX010041474.1:20000-22500 GCA_015478945.1 Trachelipus rathkii | reverse complement strand
CATTGTTTATTACAAATATATGTTGATTTATATTGTTTCATATTCTGACATACAGTAAATTAAGTACATAACAGTACTAAACTAATCAAGAAGTTTTTGTGTTTCTTATCTCAAGAAAGTTTCCTTTAAGTATTACTTTACATTAAGTAATTTTATTGAAGAATTCCGGTGTTTCACCAAGAACTTACAAGTGAGTATTATTGTTTGAGAGTTTACATTCTGTTACTACTGTACTTTTTTCAGTGGTAGCAAAGCGTAGTTCTGAACAACTCTGGAAGAAGTGAAAGGGTAGAGTGGTTTACAGTTGACATACGAGTATTTTGATATATCACGTTGAGGTGTGCGGTGAAGTATAGTATAGGGATTTGTGTGTTCAATTTTGTCTTCTTATTGGTGAGCTATGGGGAAAGATGGTGCAAGTGGAGGTGGTGGTGAGGATAAAAGCAAGGTAAAAGAGAGTGTAGAAGTTGCTGAGAGAAGGGTTTGTGTGTTTTGAGTTTAATGGTGAAGTTAATACAGAAGTGTATGATTTGTGGAAGGAAAGAGTAAAATTATGGTACAATGTGTGCAGTGAAGAATATGAAAAACCTGGAGGTGAGATATTGTTAGTTTGGGTATAAAAGCATTTGAATGTGTATGTGGTTTAGAATAAAAGTCTTTGGGTAAGAAAGAAGGAATGGATGCAATTTTTGAAAAATTGGATGAAAAATAAGCCAAGGAGAAGCAGAGAGATAGGTAGGTATGACAGATTGTATGAATATCTTTATATTAAGTGAAAAAGTGATGAGACAATGAGGGAATATGTAAATAGGTACGAGTTAACAGAGCAAAAGTGCAAGATAGTTGGAAAGGTAGATCTTGGTGTAGATATGAAATGTGTGCATCTTTTGGAGGGGGCAAATATCAGGATGAATCAAAGGCAAATGGTACTAGCATATTGTGGAAAAGAAGAGTGGGTATTTAGGACATTAGGAGATGCACTGGTGAATATTTGCGAAGGATTTGGAAAAAAAGGTGATGTGAAGGCAAATGCAAGGGAAGAGGAGAAAGGTTGGTACTCGAGTTATAGACATATGAAAAGTGTAGGTGATGGGCCTAGCAGTGTGGGTGAGGAACAGGTGGATAGTAAAAGGTTGAATGTGAGGGATCAATTTGGCAATATTAGAAAGTATTATCTGTCAGTCTTGGTTCCATTTTGCGTATAAATGTCCTAGGAATCCAGAGAATTTGAGGAAAGATAAAGAGGTAGAGATAAAAAATGAGTGAGAATACAGTGGAAAATAGGGAGGTAAGTGGTAGGGGATACTATAAATTTGGAAGAAATAGAGGTCAGCCTGTAGGTAGAGGTCAGCCAGAAGGCAGGAGGGATTATGTTGGTAATGAGGATAAAAGGGTATATTTAGGAAAGGAAAACAGTGAAAGATGTGAGAACCGTTTATATGGATACTGGAAGATATAATAATGGAGATAGGGGGAAGAGATGGGACAGGTTTGGTAATCTTAAAAGATGTGATTTTTGTAGTTCTGATAAACATTTATGGAAATATTGTGATGTGTGCATGGTAACAGAGAAGGAAGGTGGAAGGGGTGTGATGAATTATGATGAAGATAGAAAGAAAGTGGGAATAAGTAGAGGGAAGGGATTAGTTGAATATGTAACAGAGGAAGATAGAGGGCTGATGAGGGGAATGGGAAGAGGTATTAGTACATGTAGGAATAGTGGTAGAAAGAAAGTGGGAATAAGTAGAGGGAAGGGATTAGTTGAATATGTAACAGAGGAAGATAGAGGGCTGATGAGGGGAATGGGAAGAGGTATTAGTACATGTAGGAATAGTGGTAGTACAGGAGATGAGTGGTCTGCATCAGATAATAAAGAAAGATGTGTGTCACTTAATGAAGAGCTGGAAGTGATTGGGAAAATGTGATATAGATTTTTTCAGGGATAATAAGAATAAGAGTAGGTTATACATCAGCAGTAAGAGTAGAAGATAAAAAGGTAGATAGGGATGTTAAGAGAGGGAGGAGTGGGAGTTTGGAAGATTGTGGAACAAAGAAAGAGGTAGTTTTGCAAAGATTTAGTATGAGTGATGATGAAAAGTACAAAAAGAGAAAGGGAGAAAAAGGGGAAAGGAATAAATTGAGTGAAGAAGAAATAATGAAGTTTTTTGATGGGTTTAAAAGTTTGGATTGAAACAAGGTGTAAGGGTGAGTGTGGAGTTCAGGTCAAATTTATTTATATTAGTAGTTAGTTTCCAGTATTGACCAAAACCTAGAATGGAATTCTTATTCTAATATATAGAATAAGATAGTACATTCATTTATTAATGTTGGACTGCATATGTAAATTTATTTTTTGTTTGTTCATTATTTACTCTTGGGTTTTTATATGGATACTTACATTTGTCTATTACCTTTCAGTAGTCATTTTAATGAATAACATATTTTAGTAAACTTTTATGATAAAGTATGAAAGCTTGAGGCAAATTACCAAATAACTTAC
>JABUQX010041474.1:0-15000 GCA_015478945.1 Trachelipus rathkii | reverse complement strand
GTAGAGATCAACAGGTAATGAATATGGCAAGTGAGATGACGGATGTTGGGAGAGGACATGGGAGACCAGTGTATAATGATGAACGTGATGAGAAGTGGGTCTTTTATGGGAATAGGAGTGAAAGGTCAGAGGTAAAAACTAGTTGGATGGAAAATGAGAGATATGGTAGAGTAAGGTTGTGAATGGAAGAATAGATTCGGACATGTGAAGAAGTGTGACATATGTGGTTCTGAGTATCACTTATGGAAATACTGTAATGTGAAGATGTCGGTGAGTACTGAGTAGGGATGTGAATATGGTAGTGGAGAAGGGCAACAGTTTGGATAGAGCGAAGAAATTGATTATGTGCGGAGAGATGATAGAGGTCAACCAAGAGGTATGGGTATGGGGATTAGTAGAGGTAGTAATACAGGTTGTAGTCTGGCGTATGAAAATGTAAGTGATGTGGACAGTATTCTAGCGGTGAGAGAGAAAATTTTGAATACAGAGAATTGTGATACAGAAATGAGTTTTGATAGAGGTAAACATGAAGAAAAGAGAAGTAAGCATTTATCATAAAAAAATCTCAAGGCATATTTTGGTAGGCAATTGCAGATTCAACAACTTATGTCTGATGATGATTTTGAAAAAACTATGATATCAGTTGAAAAAGAAGCGTAGGTTGCTTTTAAAGCAGTTGTTCATTCATACTGTTTGGAAAACTTTAAAGATACTATCTATAAAGTAATAGCGAATGTTGGAAACTTGAAAAATTGGGCTGCATCATGAGTGAAAGTTCACTTTCTTCATTTTCTACAAAAATTTACGAGGTTTATGAGGAGCAAGGAGAAAGGTTTCATTAAGATATCAAGGAGAGAGAAAAGAGGTATCAAAGTCAGTGGAATAAGAATATAATGGCAGATAATTGGTTTATGTTGAAAAGAAATTTCAAATCATTTAAAAGATATTTTCATTCAGCCTAAAGGTAAGGAAAGGTATATACAGTATATGTTAAATATGTCTGTATTTATTTTAGTGATAATTAAAATGAAATTTCAATGATTAAAACTCAATAACACACTTTCATAATTAATTTCAAATATGGGAAAGGTTATAATTACAGTATATAAAGAGTGTAGAGCCAAGATATTTTAAAATTTGATTTGTGAATAAAACTGACATGGCTGGGGAAAATGGAAGTCATTTTCGGAATCAGTATTACAAAATACTTAAGAATTTGCTGTAGTAATAAAAATGTCAATCAACTATTTTTCTAAATGTCAACCTATAGCTATAATAATAATAATAATAATAATAATAATAATAATAAAAATAATAATAATAATAATAATAATAATAATAATAATAATAATAATAATAATAATAATAATAATAATAATAATAATAATAATAATAATAATAACTGCAGAGATAATAATTATATATATAAATCTATATTACAGATTTTGTAGCTATTTAACCTTTTAACCTATTACATATGCAGGTCATAAGGAGGCGGAGACATTGCTGTTAGCCTATTGAGTGGGGAGTGCTCACTCAATTTCTTATCTTCATTGATGGGCCTCAATAGCCTCTTTCATCCTCAGTATATATAATAGGTTAAAAAGGTTAAATAACTATAAGAAAAAATGAAAATGTTATGAGTATGGTATATGCCTGGTTGAATTTATAGCAGCAGTTTATTATTAAAAATGAATGAAATGAAGCAAGGGCTCATAGGATGTACTCATCACCCCATTTCAGTTGATAATTAAAATACAATATTTTATAGTAAATATTTTGTAATTCTCACAATATTTTCTTTCAACTAAAATTTTTTTTTTTATTTGAATTTATTAATTATTATAATTATTATTATTATTATTTATTGGTATTTTTATTTGTATTTCTATTGCTATTATTTATTTTTATTATTATTATTATTATTATTATTATTATTATTATTATTATTATTATTATTATTAATATAAGTAATATCATTATTATTATTATTATTATTATTATTATTATTTTTATTATTATTATAATTATTATCATTAATGTATTATTATTAATTGTATCAGCTTTATTATTTATATTACTAAATAATAAATTATAAGTTAACAATACTATTGTTACCTTAAATTGTTATATTATTAATAATATCTTATTATTTTTGTATTTATTATTATATTTTTTTTATATAATTAATTAATTTTAGTTTTACTTTTATTATTGATTTCACGGCTTATAGTGATAAAAATTTCATTCATTCAGCTCTACTATATTATATTATTAGGAAAATAGACTAGCATAGGATTAAGATTGTATTATATTACCGTATATAAACTATTATAATTAATGATTCTTCTGCTAAAATTTTAAATTCAATATGAAACAAGGTATAATTTTATTGGTTTATTAATATAGATTAACAAATTTAAATTTTTCTTTTATCATAACCAGAAAAATATTTTTGCATGGAGCCAAGAGACAAACAACTGACTCCCAGCTCCTCCAAAAAGTCTAGACTACTAACTCCCTATCCCTACATAGAAGCTCTCTTCCTGGAAGTTCAGAGGTTTATGACACTCTTTTGCTACCAACTCTATAATTTAGAGCAGAAAAAAAAATCTATTTTCAATGATAATAAAAAAAAAAAAAAAAAAATTAAATATAATAAATCATGAGCAGATAGGGAATACAAGGTCATAATTATTAAACAGAAATTAGAGTTCAACACGGTAGAGTCCTAGGTTTGGTTCATGTCTACTTTCACTTTCAATAAATGATAATCAAAAGCTTCAAAACAGATGTTTCATATTTCTTAAATGCAAATGACTAAACATCATGGATCTAAGATTTATAAATACACAGTATTTGAAACAACAAAGCATCCTTGAAAGAGCTTCTCAATTGTCTGAGAAGTGGGATTTAAATTTCTCCTCCATCGATCTTTGAGAGAAATTAAAAAATAAATCTATTCTTGACCATGCAATAGAATTTTTCTATCATTTTCAATTCTAATTTTGCAAATATGTTAATGGTACTAAGGCTTTCTCAGCATTCCCTTTTTTAAATATATATATATATATATATATATATATATATATATTATATATATATTATAAAGATAATATATTATATATACTATTAAATATATATATATTATATAATATTATATATGTATATATATATATATGATTTGAGAAATTTGATTTTCACTCATAACAGGAGAAAGTAGGAAGGAAAAGAGAAGAAGAAAAGAACAAGTGAAGTGACTATTCAGAAGGGGCTTGTCAATGATCTCTGGCTCATGGATCATAGTGAGGTTTGAACAAGTTGAAATTGGATGGAAATGACATCAAGTAAGAGGATTTGAAGGACAGAATAAAATAATTTTGCTTGAACCTTTGCTGATTTAAATTTGCTATTTCGGAAAAAAATATTTATTAATTAAATGTATACTTCAAAATTTGAAATATGTATCTTGGTTTTGCCGTGAAGTAAAATAAGTTTGGAATCATGAACTTTTGAAAATTTAATTAACAATGAGTAATATTCATTTATGAGTAAGTAAATAAACTGTGTTGTTGTGATGCCTCTCCAAAACTGCTTCATTTCCATGCGGACTCATTAAGAGGGCGCAACCTATTCTTGCTAGAAGATTGAGCATCTTCTGCAGATACTAGTGATTTAATTAGTATCAATTAATGTAAAAAGTGAGGTTTTCTAATTCGTGATATGCGTTAATAATTAATTGGTGTTGATAATTATTATGAAGTGTATAAAATATAAGTTTTAGATTAATATAAAAATAATAATAATATTAATAATCAGAACTCAATAATAAAATAATAATAATATGAATTAATAGTAATAATATAATAATAATAATAATAATAATAAGTGTCGGGCCTGTGATCATAAATTATTTTGTTAATGTATTTATGATATGTATTTATCATATTAACTAAATTGTATGGTATGTTTTTTTTGTTGTATTTTTATTATTTAGTTTGCTAAAAGGAGCCCAAAAAAAAACCCCGCGTAGGGCCTTCCAGTTGGAGAGCACTGCGGCAAACAAAGCGAGGGTCCCAGGTTTCGCAACTGGTCAGGGTGGGAGAATGTGAGCTATTCTTCTCCGTGCTTGGCCTCCTGTCCTGCCTCGACGTAAATTTGAGTAACACTCCCTCTAGATTCAGGGCTCTGCCGAGTGAGCGGGGCTGATATCTTCTGTAAAAAAAAAAAAAAAATATATATATATATAATAGCATATATAATAGATATACATGATATATATATATATAATATATATATATACTATATAATATAAATATTATATATATAATATAGTATACGTATATATATATAGATTATATAATATATATATATAATATATATATATACTAATATATATAATATATATATCTGGTCAATATAGAAATATTTCTCTCTCTGAGCACCAGTTTTGAAGTAGTTGATTAAACGCACAACATTCGCTGCACGAGCATATCTTTATTACATCCGTAGCCAAAAGAACATCTCAAAATGATTGCCCGCCACAAGAATAGCTCTGAAAGACCTACTCCAAAAAAATAACAGGTCCTATAACTCTATTCCGAAATGTATACTTAAAAAAGCTAAATAAAGAAAAATGCGGAAATACGATACTCAGTTCACTTACATGTCTATTTAAACAATACATTTTAAGTCTAAGTAATTAAAAGCATCATTATCGTACTTCATATAACACCTGTTATGAAACAAAAATATACACAAATGTTTCACTTTTCTATCACTTAACTCACACAAAATTCTTTCAAATGATTACACATTCACCGTAGCCTTTAATATTATCACGGCACCAAGAATGTATAAACACGTATTTAAATCTAGCCAAAAGCTATAATTAAGCTCTCTGAATCACACACGTCTTATTCAACAATGATTAATTAACAAATAGTATTTCACTGAAAATATAGACTATAGCACTCTTTAATGTTGTCCGTAAACAAATAAAAAATATTACAAGATAAACAGGCTTTCACATTTTAATTAGCATTAAATATTATTATTATTATTTTATTATTTCATTATTATTATTTTATTATTTAAATAATTAATTTTACCTTTTAGTCCAGAGCGGATGGAAAATCCTATGTGGAAGACACATTTGTTCGAAGCTATATCATTAAGTTCTAACCCTTACCTGATTTTCATGTTTATGTTTATTTTAGAATTTACAAAAAGCTGCTCGGAAAAAGAAAACGTAACTAAACCTATGAATAATGTATATATAGATATATGAATTAATAATATCATTATATCAAGAAATCAATAAATTACGTTTATATACAGATTTCAATTTTGACTCCTGTAACATCTAGATTCTCTAATATAATTTTCGCGCCTATACGATACTACTTAAGGGAGCTATTTCATTTAGCTTTTACTTAAAGCAATTCAGGCCAACAGGCGTTTCTGTGGATCCAGACCTTTTTTAAAACGTCGTTGTTCTTGCCAAAACCTCTCTAAATCCCCTATCTAATTCTCTACTAACCTCAAATGTTCTCCCTGTCATTCCAGCTCGACCATTTCTCGTCTTCTCAATCCCTTCCTGAAGTGAAGTTCTTAAATGTATTCTTGGAACATAATCTAGATTTCAAATTCTAGATTGATTCCTATGATTTAGGATAGATTAGGAGAATGGTTGATTCCTAGATGTGGAACATGTTCACGAGAACCTATTTCAACATCTCTGCGCCAACTTGACGATCAAAAATTTGTAAAAGTTCTAATTCAGCCGTTTTACAACAAAAAGATATCAAAAGCGAGATTTGTTTTTGCTTGTAGATTTTTATAAATATCAACAAACAGTAGTTTTCTTGATTTCAAACTATTGGGAAAATAATTTACAATAAGATCTCGCCTTCCAAAAATTAAAATTCATAAGTATATTATTCTAATCATCATAAATTAAAAATTCAAAACAAATGCAGGAAAGGGTATTAGTTCAGTAGAAAGGTTATTAAGTCCAAGTTTAGCAATGTTCAGACATATACTTCACTTTCTTCGAGAAGTATAGATTGCATATGATTGGAATTAGGATGGTGGCAATCGGAGTTTGGGTATTAATGATATGTCTAAACTTTATGGAAGAGTTGTACAAGCTTCAATATCATTTGATATCTGTGGGTAATTTTGAACTGGGTGTTACCTCTATTGGAAGGGAACGATGGACGTATTATGAATGAAATATCTTGGGTTTTCTTGATTTAATCTTTCAAACAGTTCTCTACGACAATGCCTTTTCATAAGACCATCAAATAAACTAATCCATATTGATGAAAATGAATAAGAACTGAATACTGAGTAGTTCCCACATATATAGCGCATTATTTAATTCGGAAAGATAAGGACTAGGTTAATGGGGGATGGTATAGTAATACTGTCTCAGTCTTTTATTCCACTGACACTCTCCTTTCATTATTTGAAATTTTAGGAACTTGCTGAGAGATATTTGGGTGGTAAAGCAACATGACGTTTAAAAAATTAAACAAACTTATATCGGACTGAGCAATAATGAGTTTAATGAAATTATCTTCTCTAACATGAATGGGATTTTAGAATTATATCATTAGCAGACGTAAAAGTTACAACCGTGAGGGAATATTGAACAATAAAATTATTGTATATGCTTACGGAAATGGGGTCTTTCGCTAGCATATGAAGCTCTAATTTTGTACTCAAAAGATAATATAATAGCTAAAATGTCCTAAGAGCTTACTGTTAGAATGTTCTTAGAGTTAAGAAGTTTATAGATACATGATGAGAAATTAGCTAGAGTATAGTTAAAGCAAAGCGCGAACAAAAGCATGTTTTGTCAATATGAGTAAAAGGTTGTGATGTGATTGAGGGCAAAACTGCTGTTTTCCCAATGCTTCACAAAGTCTGTGAATGTAATTTCGCTAGTAAGTATATTTCCTTTAGACCATAATTAAACGAAAATGTAGTATTTGGGTGTATCTATACATTATCTCGAAACGGACGTTTCATTGATATGGACCATCGAGTTGGGATGGAATTTTAACTTTCTATGAAATAAATTTCTCATTTGAATTGAATTTGGGAAACATTAATGCTAATTAATTAAATGGAATAGTGGTAGAATTGTATAGTCCATGAAGTATGTCAAAAATGAATTTGTAATTGCTTGTTGCTAAGCTAATGAATAAGATAGAGTGTATTTTGTCGGTTTGGTGTCAATTTCTAGTTAATAGATAGGTAACAAAAAGTAGGTTGAATAAAGTTGGTCATTAGTTATCTTGTTTTTTAAAGCTAATGTTAGAAGTAATAACTAATTGATGTATCATCGTAATATGTGACTGATGCGTTCAACTAATGTAAGTAATGATTTTATACTGCCTAGTTGATTCAGTATGTTTGAGTTGCAAGATGCATCTGTTTTGGGTATTCAATTTTAATTTCTGTAATATTCTGAAATTCTCGATAATGTTAGCGGGTATTTGACGTTAACTGTTTCTTTGACGTGCCATTAACTCTAATAAAATTTGAGGAAGTACTCCGCAAAGTTTCCTAACTTATTAATTATCCTTTCTTAAGAAATTTAAATTTCTTTTCCAGTGCGTACCAAATAACAATATTAAGAATATTCGCCTCCCAACTTCGAAAGAGCTACTTTTAAATTCTAGTTGGGAGTGGACCATGTAACGCTTTTAATTCAGCTTAATTTAAGGATATTTACTTTATTCTTAAGTTATCTAATTGAAGTTTGTGAATATTCGCCATGTCTGTTGCTCGTGTTATGGAAATATTAATAAAAGGCTATTTTATGCAGTAAAAATTTATTCTTGTATTAACAAAAGTATTCTCTAAAATAGTAGTTTATTTACGCTGCATGCGGCTTCTAAAGATACAATCAAGTCAAGATATCCTTCAATAAAAATTTACGCTTCACCGGAATTATACCAAAATGATACTGCGAGTACTCTGGTTTCTTCATATTAATGTTATGGAGGATGGATAAGAGCTGCAGGTAAAAAGAGAGTAATGACAAAACACTGGACGTTAACATTTCATTACAGTCTGAAATGATTATTAATGCTGCTTTTAATAATTTAGGTCAGCCTTTTTACTAAAGTAAAATTAAAATAATTAATTAGTTAAAATCAATTAAATTGTTAGGATTCAAAAATTTTTTTTTTTTTTTAAAAAGTACCTATATATATATACAATGTACGTTAATTTTTCAAAATTTAAAAATTGTTTATTTCAATGTAATATGTTTTGATAATTAAAATTTATAAATGAAATCAAATAATTAAATAAAATGAACTCATAAAATGAAATCAAGTTTATTGGATAACGTAATGCTAAAGATAATATAATCTTTAGCATACAGTCTATTAATTAAAATGAAAAAAAAATTAAGAAGTGTAAAGTAAAAATTAAAATTGTAGCATTCTGATTATCATGAACTTGAAAATTAAATGTACAAAGTATATAGACATTACGAGGCTAATGTAATATTATACAAGCTGATCAGGCTAATTGTGAATATTAATCAAAGTCAATTATAATAATAATAATTTAGCTATAAGGCTATTCTGAATTTCTGAATTAAAATTAAAAATAAAAAGCAAGCTAATTGTATAGCTTAAGGCTAATACTTAATTAAATAGATTCCTGTATATTAATACAAAGCAAGCTGAGTTTTATTTTATATTGAATACTATAGCATAAATTGTTTCGATTTTATATTTTGTTTTTCTTTTTAAAAAAATAAAGAATAATAAAAATACATTGTTACTAAAAAATAATAATAGAAGCATACATTAAACGGATTCGTAAAATAAATTTTTTCTAGTATTTTTTTGTTGTATCAGTTTTTTTTTAGTTCAAAAGAAAAGACTGACCCTGCGGGCAAAAAAAAATTTTCCGAATATCGTAACCGGACTAATAAAAACATTATTACGCAAAGACTATACTAAAAGGATTAAATAGTGAAAAGGGCAAAATGTGTAATTGTGTATTATTATTAATAAAAATAGAAACTTTAAACATAATACATAAAAGGTTTCATAAGCACAAAGAAAATATATAGAACAGATTTATTTCTACAAAAATTTATACAATCTAAGATATTTTAACTCTTAGGAGGCAAGGCAGTAGTTCTATTTCTCTGCTGTCATCTCTAATGACCAAAACAACTGGAGGGTCTCTGTAATTCTGTGTCAGATGATTTCCATTGTTGCCTTCTTCCGTTCTTGTCGGTAGAAGATTGATAAGATTTCATGTTCTCATTGTCTTGTTTGACTTCTTGTAACTCGGGGCTCCACATCCCTTGGACCTATCATATCTTGATACATATTCTATAAAGGATTCTTCTTTTCCTATCATCTCTTGTGCCTTAGATGTTGATAACAATCATACTGTCTTATGGGGTTACCTCATCATCTTTGGGAAGTGTTTCTTTTACTTCTTCAGTGACAGGCTGTTCTCGTGTTCAGAACGGTCTGAAATATATGAATCCTTCTTGTCTGGATTGGTGATGAGACGTCTAGTTCCTCCCTACTTAGATCTATGATTTGTGGAGATAGATTTCATCAATCTACTTCCTTGAGGAGTATAGGTATTCTTTGGTTACAAGAAGTTTGTATTTCTTCTACAGGATTCTGTGTTCTTGTGTGAAATCTTGCTTAGACATTTTGTGCATTCATAAAAATTAGGGGAATCACGAGAAGATGGTTTGGAGATTCATTGATATCTACTGGTTTGGCGTCTATTCTTCCAGTTTCCATACTTTTCGTTCTGTTGTACACTACTTTCGGGAATCGCAATGTTTCTTGAATTGCACTCTGGATTCCACATTTCATCATTAATCAATGAAAAATGAGATTCTGTAAATATTATTCTTTGGAACGTGATCTTTTACATTGTATATCCCGGTGAACCGGAAATAACTTCGTTGAATTTAAACACGAAAGCGATCAACTTATTGGCTCCTTGCTAGTTGATTTACAATAAAAGACCTTCAAATCTTTTTGTCAATTCTAGAACTCTGTTAGCTGGCTTCTCTCCTACAGCATTCACAAAAAATAAATCGCTCCCACTTTAGCCATTCTCTTCTGCAGTGTGGCTATGTTTTGTGTGCTGTCCCAGATGCTCTTAATTGTTTCTTTTTCTTAGGATTTTCTCTAGCTAAATTCTTATGCTTCATTCTTTTTCCACTACGACATCTACCTCATCTGATGTGAATTTTCTATTTTCCGATTTATTTGTAAATGGGAACATAATTCAGGCAGATCTCGCTAGGGAAGTCTCTTTAGGTATGATCCCATGGAGGACGAAAGTGAGATGATCCAAATGATCGCATCTAACTGAGCTGGTGATTGCGTATTTAGGAGCAAAAGATAAGTATTTGACAATCATCCTAGTGATTGTCCTTACAAAGATCGCACGGAGGAACAATTTTCCAATATCTGCATTCAATCTTTCACTACACCACTATTGACTTGTTTGTAGGGCAGAATATTAACCTTCTTTTTATCCTCCAAGCTTACATAGCTCTTGAACAGCAGCTTGAAGTAGAATTCTGGCCGGCATTATTCTGAAGCTAGTTATTTCGGACATGAATGCGAACTATTATTCTTTCTAATGTAAAGCCTCGAAGCAAATTCTTGGCTTGCTTGATTTACAACGACTAATTCGCCAATACACGGTGTCAACATCTCGGAAAGGAATTGGTTGGCACCTGAATTGAAAACATGTGGGAAGTTGCATTTTACTTATCACATTTTTATATAGAAAACGAAGTATAAGGAAGAGGCCATCCTGTTATTTCAAGCTGTTTGGAGGTCTAGGCCATTTAACTTTCAGAAACAGACACGCACTGAGAACGTACTCCTTTACTTAACCTTAATTAGATGAGGAAAAAACGTATCTTTCTCTAACTCGGTTTTTCAGTCCTTTGCTGTCCTCCATGCCCATTTCCAAGTGAAGAATGGCAATGATCTATAACTGAGCTAGATCATTGCTATCTGGAACTATGTATTACATAAGGTTCCTTTCTAGTTGCATACGATACCAGCAGATTTCGTATGTGAAATGTAGTTGACTAAGTCTTGGGGTCTCTTCCTAGCCACTTAAAAATTTTTTAATACTAGCGCAAACGTTTCTCTGTCCTATAAAAGTATCTTTCGTTAAAATAACCGAATCTTTCTATCATGTAGCATCGTTTCTTTTCATCTGCTTAAGATAACTAAAACATTCGGTGTTTTGCTGTGGTGCGCTTACCGTCTAAATATGGTCAGCAGTATATTGTTTTCCCGTCTGGTATACTTTTAGCTTGGGAAAAACTGTTACAAAACTAGTCTCCAACGGGACTAAGCGTTCCCGTTTGTTGTTATTGGCTTGCGAAATCTAATTAAAACAAGACGTTGTATTAATCACGTTAAAAATAGTTGTAGGGAGGTAACCAAACACTGTATTCTTGAAGCTTTGTAGTGAGAAAAGCAAACCAGGCTAAACATATCCTTTTCTGACTAATAATCATAGTTGAGTTTCACTGCCTCTTAAACACCTTGAAACAAACGGATTAACGTTTTGTCTCCTTGCCGTCATCTGACCATTGATAAAGAACTCCCCCTAACTGTAAGTTAGGAGAGATCTTCTGTACTATTAAAATAATGCCTTAAATTGCTTATGATAAGTTAACTGAGGTTGCACCACAAGCTTCTCTTTTAAGAGCTCAAATGCTTTTTGGTGCTCTGTTCTTTCCATTCAAACTTAACACTCTTTTTATTAAGTTATTCATAATGGTTTCGCATTAGTTGCAAGTCACAATAAAAAGCGAAAGACGACGAAAATCTAATAAGGATTGTGTTTCCTTAAACACTTGTTGGAGGACGAACACTCTTCATTGATTCTGATCTTTGCGGATCCGGTTGAAATTCCGTTCTTCCTATTTTCAATACCCTAAATATACGTACTGAAGTATGTAGAAAATGACATTTGGTCATTTAACTCTTACTTGTTTATCTCACTAAACAGTCCAGTCAAAAACTTTCTTTACTGTCTCTTCCACAAAATGTTCTGCCTATTTTTACCAGATTTAAGCATCATCAAATACACTTGTGCAAATAGGTCCTATAAATGTACTTTAACGCCGAACTGCATCGTTCCTAGCAATAAGTCGTAGCGAGCATTGCTAGCCCAAAATAACAATTCTGGTTGGCAAATAACTTTCCTTGTACGGAAACCATTAATTTCTGTGTTTCCTCCTCGACTTCGAAGGAATGGTAAGCGTCTATCAAGTCACAGCTCAGTAAATAATGTACTACCTCCTGAGGCGACGCAGAATATTCGTCTAGTTCGAGGGCAAATGGTACACGTCCTGGTACTCACCTGAAAGAGGTTCAGGTACCTGTAGATCTAGTTCGACTCTTGGTTTGTGGGTAGAGCTTCTTTTGCCACTACCAGTACACGGGTGAATACTGTGGGCGCAATAGCAAAGCTTTAATAGTATCCTTTTTTAAAGCTGCATCCGTAAAATTATCGATGTCTTGAAAGTAGCGATTTGAAAGACGATAAAACAATTCCTAAAAAATAACTTTTGGGTCATTGTGGGGCAAGTTCTATTTCAAATTTCTGTATAGGCACAACGGGAACTGCATTTCGTCGCTTAATAGCGTGACGTCCCTATATTATCTCATATAACACAATCCAAAAGTTCTTCTAATGTGTTCAGTTTCCTGTAACCAATAGAAACATCTGCTTCTTCTTTACTTAATTTATCTTTTCTTTTCTCTGTATCATCTTCAACTGTTTATCAGAGAAAGTTCTGAGCAGAGTTACTATATACAAGTAGATCCTATCTGCTTATTCTCTATACCAATAGCAGTTTTATTAAAACAAATATTCTTTTCATTAATCTTTAAAATCGGACTGAACAACTCCCTATGTTTTATTCTCCTTTAACATAAAAAGGTTGTCACTAGATTAATATAAACCTCAAAATAAGTCCGTGTTTAAAAATATTTTGTAGGAGTTTGCAAAATATAATGGCCCTAAGGGAAAAAGAGGTTTATCAAACACTTCTGTTATCCAGTCTCAAAATTCTTCTTTACTTTTCAAGGTTGACTTATCAAAATAACCATAAGACTTGAGCACAGGGTGCTATTGTTCTGTCATTAATAGCAATTGAACTATTATTTCTTCGTCTGCTATTTAAAGGTTCCTTCCTCTTGTACTGGAGAAGTTGTGAATTTCTCTGTTTTCTTGAGCAACAAACAGAATTTGTTATTCCTTATATTCTACCCTTTGTGACTTCTCGTTAATGAAACCTTTTAGTAATATTACTCTTTGTAGGGCTTCTTATGAATGAGCATTCAAAGTAATTATACTCTTTGTAGGCTTCTCTAATGAACCTTTAGTAATATTACTCTTTGTAGGCTTCTTCATTGAGCTTCTATTAATTAATCTCTGTGTTGGCTTTTCACTTGGGCCTCAAAAAATAGTACGAGACATTAAATCACTATTAATTGTTTCACAATAAACTTATCATTCCTATTGGAATTTTTTCTATGTATTATTATTTACCAAATTTTATCTTGCTTAGTTATCTTTTCATCTTGATTCTGAGAATAAAAAGCTTCTTAACTTGGCAAAGATTTTAACTTTAATTGCATTATCCTCTTCTTTAAGATTTAAATGCGATGAGAAAGGTCTATTGAGTGATATAGGTAGTATTAGCTAAGAAGTACTCTGTACCCTCAATAAATTCCATTTCCAAGCTCCACGTAACATTCCAGGTCTTAACATAAAAGTAGACTTGTCCGTAATACTGTTGGTGCTAGCCTTAGAAGTAGATTCAACTTCCTCATATAGTGGATCATCTGGAGTTCCAATCCTTGAGACATATTGCAATACATAGCTTCTTAAGAGACAGTTTAATCTTCCTTCCTCTTTTCTATTTCCCTTAATTCTATCCAACGTATCACAACAGGTTGTGCTCCCTAAATTTAGTAGGCTATGAACTTCAACCTCGTTCTGACCTTCTGTTGGAGTCAAAAATATTGACAAGAAATAATGACAGCCCAATTTTGGGGGTCTAATTCCACACCAAAGAAGCTAGAGGTTACTATAACACCTCTCTCTTTAAGCTTTTGAAGTTATTTTCTATTATATTACTGTTCTGTTTACCATTTCTTCATTTAATCTTTTGCACCTAGAAACACGATCTTATTTGTTCTCTTGTAGAGAGATCGGGTTGAAAAAACTGTTCGATTTCTTCATCTTCATCTTCAGCTTCAGATAGCATTTTTCATGGATCTGTATCCGCTTGATGATCTAAGAAATCAGGTTGACTTGGTTGTATTTCTTGGGGCACTCTTACCGTTAGATAGCTAACGCTCGATTTTGAGTAAGAGTTTTGGCTTTCTAGTATTTGATCATTTTTAATCTCGACTCTTCGAACTTTGACCCCATTATCAAAATGGTGGGGTTATTATATGGTATAACCATATTATTTTCACTTTCATTAGGGATCACAGGGGCATTCTTGCAATTAGATGTCGAACCCCGGCGTATGGGAACTTTCTACATACTCTCAGTATGTGGTTTCCAACAACAGATTTCGGGAGATGATCGGACTAAAGATTCACTTTTAGCTAATGTCCATTGACTTTTATCTCTTTACTGGAAGTTCTCCTTAAACTTTACTCGCTTAGTTTCTTCATCGAGAGAGGTTGTTTTCTTTTTTAATCTCAATAATGAAGTATTCTTATTATTACCCCATTCCATGGTTTCTATTCTTCATGGAAGGGTTATATGTAGTTCTTTCTTTCCTAAAATTCACATGTATTAGTAGCTAATCGTTCTCTGTTATAGAATACTCCTAAGTGTATTCTTTCTATCTTGATTCTAGCTCTATGGTTGGTCTTGGAAACAAGACGCTTCTTTATTGACTAAGTTTCTTCCAAAATCATCTACGAAACA
>JABUQX010041473.1:25000-26136 GCA_015478945.1 Trachelipus rathkii | reverse complement strand
TGACAGTCATTTCTCAACAATATTTATAGGATTCTTTTTGATGACGAAAAAAAATGGCAGGGTATTCCGCTTGGGTGTTCCTGGGTTACAGGAGTAACCAACCAACCAAAGTCGAGCAATGCCAACATGGGCGCAATGACTGTTGCTACGAAATTTTCAGTACTAAGATGGAGAAAAATTTCACTCGCGCCAGGATTTGAACCGTTGGCAACAGCGTCGCCGTTAGACAATATATTACTGCTCGAATCCTCCTGCAAGAAGACATCTCGGAGCAGTTTTTAAGTCCCATGCTTCGACATAACTGTGTGAAATTCTGCACTTATTTTAAATCCTTAGAAGGGTGCTTAAAACCCCTGCTGGTGAAACATGGCATTCCACTGGGGCGCCCCTGGGTAACAGGAGCAACCAACTAAAGTCAAGGATCTAAATAAGCATTGAGTTTTAAACAGTGATATCGAAGCAGGGGACTTGAAATAAAAAGTAATGTGTATTACCAAGGTATTCAGGAGTAAATATTTATGGTTGCAAAGAACGGGTAGGCAAATCTCCACCAAATAGCCATATAAATTTATGGTCTTGTGTAGAGAATGAGCCATGGCTTCTGATGTAACTTTATTGTTCAAAATTATAATGACGATAATAATTTTCATAAGGTGGTCCAGATAAAGAATAACTTGATTTGTCATTAATAAGTGATAATGTGTCCGCAAAAACGCAACTACTGCATCGTCAAAAAAAGAGAATAGGCTTTGATAACATTTATCATTACGTTCAGCGTAATATTTACATAGTTGAGGTTTAAAAGAGGGTTACTGATGGTGACTTAATTACAATTAAAGAAAGCTCTTTGGTTTATTTAATATTGTTTCAATAATTTGGAGGGGGTGGGGTCTTCTCACACATAATCTAAACGATAAACACATTTTGATAATTCTTTCTGTTAACATATATTTAGACCTTCCTATCTTGGGATCGTATTCCTTTTGAGAATCTGACAAATCAAATACAAAATAGTTCTTTTTATTACTCATTAAAATAAAATGTAAAATAAAATGATCCTCCTTTTCCATCTAAGATACATTAGTTACTTTCTTTTTATTAGTGTTTCCAGTATATTTGTTACCTGAGACAGTAAC